>JAWMRA010000052.1:5477656-5490099 GCA_035584735.1 Pseudotriccus pelzelni | reverse complement strand
TTATTTATATCATTCTAAAAACTCCACCACGACAGTAAATTCTATGGAAAATGTGACACGGGTACAAATGGAACAGTCACTGGTCAGTGCAGAGAACTTCCACCACAGTGGCTGCCAAAACACCAAGGCAGTAGACGTGTAATTTTAACATGTTCTCAGTCTCCTCCAAAGGCACAAGCCCTGCACATAAATTAGCTCAGGCACAAGTTTAACTGGTTATAATCTCAGGGAGTAGATCACTTACTCAAGGTCAAATACAGAGTAGCTGGAAAAGGGAAAACTGAACTCAGACCTCAAATCCCAACCCACACAGCCCGTTCCTCTCCTCACATGCCAGAGGGAAGGCAGACAGAAGGCACTGAAATATTGCAGCTTTCAGATAAGATTTAACTAAAAAACCTCTTATTTTGAGCCAGCTTTCAAATCTGTCTGTTCCTCTTCAGCTTCAGGTGATGAGTTCTTGGTCTGAACAGCAAACACCAGCTCTTGTCCCTCTTCCCCACGGCGGCAGGTGTGAGCAAACACACTAAGGATGTTCCAAGTGCACCTCCTTGTACACCTCACAAGTGCAAAGGCAGGTTTTAAAATAAACAAAGAAATAAAAACCTGGAGGGTCCCTTTCAGGGCTGCTCCTCCCAGATTGCTGCCCAGCCTCTACAGGGCACTTCTTCCCAAAATCAGAGATATTTTGAGTATCTTCCCGAATGATTGTCATTCCTTACCTTACCAAGGCAACTGAAACAACCAAAAATTATGGTTATTCCCTCAATTGCTTACATTTCACATGGAAATAAGCCACAACAGAATCACAGGGCAACTATTTAGGTCGTTCCTTCCTGGAGCACTCTGTGAAGTCCTCTGTGTTTGCTCAGCAGCTTGTCTCAACTGATTAAACTCTGCACCAGGGATGGCAGGACAAGCCTCCAGTGGCCTTTTCTGAGAGCTGGGACCCCAAACCAGCATCAGCAAAATCACCAGTGACACCCTCACCCTTCCCCAACACGCTCATTAAACCCCACGCTGGTGCTTAATTACTTTGGGAAGTGGCATTCCGGTGGCAGGGCAGCCCAAACGCCCTTTGCTCGAAGGCAAGCAGTGGAAAGATGGGGAAAAAAGGAGTCTCTGCATCAAATAAAAAGCTCTCCCTGCACAGAACATGTAAATCTTCTCGGGGGGGGGCTGGTGCTGAGGGAGTTGAAGGCTAAAGGGGAACAGTGAGCCCATCCCAGATCCCACTGTGACATCTACGGTGGAAGAATCACCTTGACTGAGCCCAAAGAACTTACCACAGCCAAGCATTCTTCCTGTAAACACAGACATTCTCCACATGCCATCCCCTCTCACCAGGAATATCCTCATTGCAAGGCAAACCTTCCAGATCCATTGTGATTTATTTACTTACACATATTTATATTTATATTTATACCCAAGCTCTGGGGTCTTAGTGCTTAGTCCTGTTTTCAGGAGAGCACCTGCACTCCCAACAAAGGGATTGTTGGTATCCAACAAAACCTGGGCAAATCTATTGGTCACAATAACCTATCCCAAAACCCAACCTGAATTAACCATTCACTGTTTCCAGGTACCATGGAGGAGTTTGGAATCAGGTTCAAACCACAGGAATATTTCAGATATTGCCAAGAAGACAAACAGCAAGTGAAGCAGAAGCAGCAAAATTAAGAGGTTCCTGAAGTACTGGATACCCTGGAAAGAACATCCCAAGAGGAGAAATCAGTTCACCTTCTAAGGTGAACCTGGAAATTCCATAACCCTGGAAATTCTGTATTTTTCAGCTCAGATGGGAGGGTGTTTTCACTAGATTCTCTTCTCACGCACGTAGAGGACAAAGCAATCTGACCGAATCATCCCACAAAAATAAAAAGGGTTATAAATATCCTCTTCTTCCCAGTAGGAACAACAATGACTAAAAATGGCTTATGCACTTCCACAAAACAATGCATTTCTGCTAGAAAATACTGTTACCCTTCCCCAGGTTTCAGTCCAAGGAGTACCTGTCACCTGAAAGTCACTGCCAAGTTTGGGAAGACACACAGAATTCAGTATCTGAGAGGATTCTCAGAAGACACTGGATGCAGCCCTGAGATTTGCAAGTTTTCTGGACACACATGACCTCTTCATTTCTTCCTCCAGAAGAGGATCATCTCTCTGCCAATTTTGGGAGGGTGTGTAAGGACAGGAATTCTCGTTTTTGTGTCCTCTCAAAGCAAAAGAGGGTCAGAAAACAGTGGGAGCTGCCATGAACTCAGAGAGGGGGGAAAAAATCTGATATTACTGTCAACAGATGCTGCTTTCTGGAAAAATTACCTTATGAATTTGCCTTAACGCACCGGGTTTTAGGCTGATTAAAACCATGATGAGGAAATATCTTCCAAAATACCTGAACAGGGATTACACCTGACACAGTTCCAGGCATGTAGAAGGTGTCAGCATGTTGGGAGGTAACCTCAGGTAAGTCTCTGTATCATGGCATTGGAACATGTAATTATAACTTTCACTGTCAGCAACAAGCTCTTAAATAGACACCGGGATTTAATTCCTATTAGGCTTCCATCTGCAATAGGAGCTTTGTGAGTTAAAAGTAATGATGCAGAGCAATTTAATTGCCTGTATTCACTGATAAATTTTTGGACAGGACTAAGATAAGGAGGAAAAAAAAAAACCCTGGTTTGGAACTCTTGGATAGGCAGGACTGGTTTTCTGAACACTAATGGGGAGATTTTCAGGAGTGGTTTTCCTCTAATTCCACTGGAATTACAGTCAGACCTGCCCTAAATGATTATGAATAAACAGCCCATTTTGCTGGGAGAAGAAAAACAGCTGAGTTTAATCATCTGCCCCGATTCAGCACCCCAACCAAGAGAATAAAAACAAGCACAGATTAAACAAACAGCAAAAGTGATATTAGAGATGGTCAGGAATGCTCTACTCCCCCTCTTCATTTTCCCAGCTGAACTTCCCAGTGCATCTTGTTTGCAAACAGTTCTCTGGAACTGGGGTTGCACAGACAACAACCTCGCCAAAATCTCCAGAAATAGCTGAATTCAAGTGAATTTCCACGTGTTTTCCCCACGAGCCGCACGGAGGAGGATCTCAAAACGCTGGCTACCGACATTACACCAGAGGAGGTTCATCTGCAGACCAACACACACACAGCCCTCGCAGGACTCTTCTTAATTACCGCTCAATTAGAGCACATAAAGCAGACATTCAGCAAAGGATGAGGCACCTGGGTTTGGTTTTTTTTTTCTTGATCAATAACATGGCCAAAGAAAAGATGCCACGCTGGATATTAAGTAATTAGCCACTGAACTGCACCAGGAATATTTCTGCTCAGCACCATGTAGAGGACTCAGCTTTTCTGGTAAACTACAGGGGAGTCCTTATGGAAAGGAATCCAGAAAACGGGGTAAATGGAGAGTAAATCTAATACCTGTCACTTTTCTTCCTCTCTCTTAATTTCTTTCCGAATAGAAGCCACAAATCTCAAAGCACAAATCTCAGACTAAACTGCAATAATGCTTGTGTGAAGAGCTGGATTGAGTCAGCCCCATTTATTGGAACAATCAGCTGATTCTACTGATTTTCCCTCCCATAACGTGAGGCGCATGAGAGAGGTACACACCTCTGGCAAGGGGGACGAGGGTTTAGTGGCTTTAAAATACTGGATTTCAACCAACTTTGGAAGGAAAGCACAGAAAAAAAAAGAGTGAAAATTAGCCAGAATTTAAGGGAGGGAAAACAACCAGCATTTAAAAGAGTTTCATGTAGAGATGGAGGCAGAAAAATCCACTGTTGATCATCTCAAGCACAGCAACACATCAGTCAAACACACAGGAACCCCAACTGTCGGGGAAAAAAGAGAGAGGGGAGGGAACTTTAATTCTCAAGACATGCAAATTGAAACATGTCACGATTCCTGAAGAAGATAAAAGTCCAGAAGGACAGGGAGTGGATTCTGTAAGTGATGCCATTTACAGGAAAAAAAAAACCAAACCCTATCTTGCCTTTCCCAACCGCCACCTTGCCAACCTTCCCTCCCAGCGCTGGGGCACAACAGCTGGAATAAATGATTGGTGCTCCCGAACAATTCCCTGGAAGCACTAATCAGGATGCTAATTGCCCAGCCATGGAAACACCTCTCAGGCTCCATTCAGAGCGGAGCAGCGAGGCTGTTTTTGCAAATGCCAGGCTCCAGCTCCAAGGTGAGCGGGATCCAAGGCGATCCTGCTGATCCTCAGCCTGGCCAGGCTTGAAGGCTGGATGGGAATTAACTCCTTGATTCCAGCTTTTAATCTGCTCCGTGGCTGTTCAGGGTTGCTCTCCAAGCTCTGCACGTGGATCTCCGGGTGCATCTGGATCTCCTCCTGGTTTCCCTGCGCGCTCTCCTGCGGCGGGATAGGACGGTGACAATCCTTCAAAAATTGCTATTAAATTAATCCCACTTAATTCAACCCGCTTCCCAGGCAAATTTTAATTAGAGATACGGCAAGCCCCACAGATAAGTTGCTGAACTTGAATCCTGGGGAGATGGTTGACGTTTCCAACAGCTGCACAGCCTCTGTGTATCCTCAAGCCCAAACAAATCTACCTGAGCACAGGGAGAGGGGGGGAAAAAAAGAATAACAAAACTCTGCCTACACTACGTGGAGGTGCTCATTAAACGAACAGTAGTAAACTTGTTTTTCTAACTCGCCCCACTGCAGATCACAGCCCACAGGAAGCAGACCAAACCTGATGTGTCCCTTTAGCATGTTTTCATAGCATTAGCTTTTAATAAATACAACATACTCCACCCTCGGAGCCGAGCAGGGCTCAGGTTCCAGCAGAAAAAGTGGCTGGTTTAAATATTTAGATTACATTACAGCTGGGACATTAAAATAAGCAGTGGCTTGTACTGCAGACAGCTATCAGAATCAGCTTGGCAAAATATGTGTCAGCTGCACTGGTGTGGTTGCAAAGCATGAGCTCTGAGGTCTGTCAGCCCCGTGTCCTTACACTCATTTTTATTATCTGTACTGCAACCGTGCTTTCTGATGTCAGCAAACAGAAAAGCACCACAGTGTTGGATGCTGGATAAACACAAGCAGGGGGAGTCTCCAGAAAGTTTACAGATTTCAGCGGAGAAAACGGGGACAAGCTGGGGAAAAATGAGGGCTATTCTCACCAGGCAAGGCCTAACACAGCCTGTACTTCACTGTGTCCAAGCACTTCACTGAGTCCAAGCCTAAATACAATTTTTTTTTTTCTATTTCCAATTCTCAGTTCAGTGCTTTAGCTATGCCAACTATCCATTTTCTCCCACCAGGTAACAGTACTCCCAAGTTTCTGCAGGTATTAACAACTCTCCCTTCCAGCCTTAATTCTCCTTCCCCTCCCTGTGTGGCTGCTCTGGATCCAGACATCAAGCCTGGGACCTGCTCTTGGTAATCCCGATTTTCAGCCTATTATTCCAGATGCATTTGATTGAACCAGTTTGAAACTTGGGGACCCTGGGACATGTTTTAGTGATGGCCTTGGCAGTGCTGGGTTAATGGCAGGACACAGCGATCGTGGAGGTGTTTTCCAAGCTGTTCAAGTGTCTAACAGACCACCTGGAGTGGAATGAAAGGCAGAAAGAACCACGACCAACTCTGTGCACTCAGAGTCACCACACTCAGGTTTAAGGGCTGCCTCAAAGAACTAATGAAAATCCAAGCACCTTCACAACTAAACCTGCTCATCCAGCTGTGGGTTTTTGAGGAAAGCCTTCATTAAAAGCATTTCCCTCCCCGCTGCACTCGCTGCAAGTCACACATTTGCACCAGCACTGTCCACAGGACAGCGAGGAACTGGCTCAAAATTCTGTGTATTTCAGAAAACAGTGACTTCACCAGGCTTTGGACCAGCCCCAAAGTGAGTGTCAGGGCTGCCACATGCCCTGCCATGGGCACCCAAAGCAAAGCTGGCAGCGGCAGAGGAGAAGGGTCATGGATCTCACCCAGGAGGCCGGAACATGCCTCACATTCACCTCCCTGGTCAGCCCTGCCTGTTTACACCCCAGGAGCAGCTGTCCCAGCGTGACCTGGAGCCAGTTCTGGCTGTTACACAACCCATCACTCCTCCCGGGCCTCCAGACAAGCAAACCTGGCCAAAAAGGAGGAAAAAAAAAATCCTTACAAGAAGCCCACTTGTTGCTCCATCTGCTGCCCTCCCAAAGACATTGTCAGCAAACCTGTCACAAAGGTCTGCGTGGGAAATCAGGAGACTGCATGAGCAGTCGGAGCCCAAACCCTTTTTAACCTGTGCCCAAGTGAACTGCTGCGTTTTCCTCAGTCCAACTGGTCTGACCTCTGAACATCTACTACTGATGAAGCAGCCTGAGAGAGCAGAGAGGGCATAAATCCCCAGGAAACCCGTTGTGATTAGTTCTGCCCCCATGGAACTGCTCCCTTACTCATTCGCCTCTCCTAAAAACACCCCGTTCTCTCAGCAGCACTGAGGGTACTACAAGAGACTGCACAGGGAGGAGACACATGGGAAAACAAGCACTCAGGAGGAAATTCCACCCGGTTGCTTCGTGAGGATTACCTTGCTTGCATTTCAAGACCAAACGTTGCGTGGCACACCCCTTTCCTGCTCACCTCCCTGCCCGTCACTGAGGTCTGCAACCTGGGCATCACCCTGAATTCTCTGGCTGCTCCCGCATCCCACCTCCATTTAGCTCTTACGCTCTGTGTAGCCTTCCTGAAACTTCCCACTCACACAGCAGAAGTTCCTTGCCAGAGCTCTGAGTTGCCTCAACATCCACCCCTTGCCTGGTTCTGATCCACCGCAGCCTCTCTCTTTCTGTGGGCATCAATCCCTGTCACAGAGCTGCAAAGATCATTTTCCTGAGCTGTTATTTTTAGCACATGCCCCCTCTCTGCACGCTGGCCTGCCAGCTCCATGTTTTCTAATGCAAATAACAAGCGCTCGCCTTCATTTTATTTCTGTTTCAAAAAAGACAGACTCCTACCTGTAACTGCCCTATATCAGCCTCTGTCACCTGCTTGCTCAGTTTTCAAACAAGGATGGCGGTTTGGCATCCTTTCATGTGGCTCTTTAGTCTTGAGAGGATCCCCTTAAAAACACCAGCAAAAAATACCTCATTAAAATCCGTGTTGCAGTAACTACCCCAAAAAAAAACCACCCAGCCCAAAATCTTTGCTCGCACTAATCCAGAGCACAGCACAGTCCCACCTAAAAGGCTGAATTCTACCTGCAAGCCCTTTTGGCCAGCCTGCTGCCTATCCCTGAATTAATCTTGGAGACAGTTTTCCCAAGCACAGAACTCAGCCCAAAAACTTCCTCTTGACTTTAGACCTCTGTGGCAACTGATAACAGAGAACAGGCAGGAATGAGGCTTCCAGCTTTTCGTCCAAAGTTCCTCTGCCTGCTGGATTTTTACAACAGCTTTCACTCAGTGAGTGTGGAATTCTGTGGATATAACGCACAAATTTACTGTCTTCCAAATCATCTACGCCCGGTGTCCAAATGACACTTTAAATAGCACTGAATCATAGAATGGCCTGGGTTGGAAGGGCCCTAAAAGACCATCCAGTCCCACAAGTGTCGAAGCCTCACGGATTTATGAGCAACTCCTGCTTTCACTTCTCCCCATGAAAAATACTTTGTGGAATTTTTTTTTTTTTTTAAATACCTTGTCTCTAAAGGCTTTCCCACTTATGAAATTATAGCTACAGGCAGACACCTGTCAATTAGGACTCCTCTTTTTCAGTTATGACTCCTCTTAGGGCAAAGGTGAAAACAGAGATGGTGCTTTCCCTCCATGAGAAACAAAACAGTGTTTTCCTCTTCTCATCCAAAACTGCCCCATTCAGCTCACAGTCCCAAACCGGATTCCTAGTGCTTTAAATCACATTTGCTTGCTCCTTTTCAACACCCCAAGTCCCAGGAAAGCCCAAAATTTCTGCACAGAAACAGCTGCACCTAAAAGTGCAGTCTGAAAGGAAGTTCTTTCGCTGATACCAAAGGAACGCTCCGAAAGCCACTCCTCAGAGTGCTCCCTAAAAAAGTATAATCAAAGGAGTATTAGTTCACACAATGGAAAGAATGAGGAGTTGAACCTCACCCAGAAGGATGGCAGGACAGACAGAGTCTGGAATTCCACGGGCAGAGATCGCACAGCCCAGGACACGGGGACTGAACAGGGCAAAGGAACCACACAGCAACGCAGGGAGGGAATATTTATCAGTTTTTTGGAAAGGCCCATGTATTTCAGATGGTTCAGCTCTTCCCCTGAGCCTCTCCTGCCCTAATCATGTCACAGCATCTGGACCAGAGCTGAAACAGCAGCACCAAGTCTCAGAGCAGGTTATTACACAGCAAAATGAAAACACATCACTCGTGGCAATGCCTGGATCACACACATTCATAATTTCATATTTTTGGAAGTTAATGGTAGTGTTTTACAAGCAAAGCTCTGGAAATACCAAATATTTAAAAGCAGACAGATAGGAACTCCTCTTGTAGGATCTGTCACGCAGATTCATTATGAATCATTTGGATCCCACACAGCTGTCACAGTTTCAGTCATGAGAGCCCAGACATCACAAACTAAAGCTTTATTTTTAGATGGATTCATTAGTTGTCATTTTTCAATCATCACAGAATTAATGGAACTGCATTGTGTGTTCTTGTGTGGCTCTAACCTTACGATCAACATTCTCAGTGATGGGAAGGGACTCCTGAGCTTCCCCCTGAGGAAAGAACCAGTGGCTGTAAGTAACTAAATCAGCTGATGACACAGCTCCTTGTCTATAAAAACCACACCACAACCATCACCTTTTCTAAATTTCACTGCTGGTAGATACTGTCACATTAACGGCTCTGAGCCTGCTTGATTTCCCACCAAGCAGAATAAAAATAGAAGCTACAAAACACTTCCAAGGGTTGAGTCTTAATGTCAGGGCACAGTTGGACATCCTGCATCACAGAAACAGCATCATGTCTACAGATGGAGTCAGCAGGAAAGCCCCGGCTTGCAGAATAAAGGCAGGGCCATCCCATCATGAGCTGGGGAAGAAGTCGCCCTTGGGAATGAACTGGCACGGGGAAAAGTGGTGAAGCAGTAAATTAAACTGTAACCAAAGTTCAGGAGGAAATGCAACGTTCCTACACCTTTTCCTGCAGCTTCCAAGGAGCAAAGCTGGACTCAGCACAGGTGCAAAAAACACAGGACTGCTCAATTCCATAAGGTATCCATGACACAGCTCCATACCCCCAACCCAGCTCTGTTCCAATCCTTAATAACTCCTGTCTTTCATGGCTGGAAACCATTCAACACATCCACTGCTTCTGAGCACAATTATTTATTCCATTATTTCAGGATCCAGGAAAAGGCCGTGCCTTAATTACAACAACATGTGCAGAATCGCAAAGTACCGACTTTCCCATCACTGGCTTCTCAAGGAGGCTCCAATTCTCCAGGAAAACATCTGCTCTCCTGACACAAGGAGACTGGATGATCCTTGTGCGTTCCTCCCAGCTCAGGATATTCTAAAAAAAAGTCAGTTTGCAGACAAGGTGATGGGGAAAAAAAAAATAAACCCATGTTTACTATTAACATTTACTAAGACAACTGAAATTCATCCATGTTTTCTTGTAATTTTTCCTTCTGTTCTCTATTTTTTGAAGTATTTGGGATTCAGAGAGGAACAAACACGCAAGGAGCAAGACACACGAACCAAAAGCAAACAAAGGTCTGTCTGACAGCTCCGTGGCTTCCAAGAGTCCCATCTACAGAGTTACCCGGAGCTGTCTCAAGGCAACGGATCGTCACCCCAATGCTTTCAGTAGCTGCATTTGAGAGTATTATTTAAATGAGACAGAATTTACAGGTCCAGGTCATCCCCCACGTGCAGCCCTTCACCTTCCATCACCTCCAAGACAAGGGTTTGCCCGTCCCTGTCACTTGGGGGGGAAGGGGAGAAATTTACGGGCAGACGATTTCAAAGACCTTATTTTGAAAACAAACATTCCCTATCGCTGTTTCCCCACCTCCCCAGAAAATAAAAATGTTTTCGTTACTCAGAGGAAACAAAAAAAGTCAACCCACCTCCTGTGGTAACGAGCCAATACTAACAGCTCCCCACACAAGGAATAAGTGTCAACAAACAATACCCACATTCCACCAGGGGAGAAAAACACAATCAACGTGAAAGGCTCCAGGGTCTCACGGGTAAGAAAGGGGCTGCACAACATGTAAAAGGATGCTCGGGATGATCTATCCCACCAAACATGAAACCTGCACCTGAACCACGGCGTTATTCCGGAGTCAGGGCCGTATTAGTTTCCCACAAACCTGCTCCCCT
The DNA here is from genome assembly GCA_035584735.1 of Pseudotriccus pelzelni. Taxonomy (NCBI): domain Eukaryota; kingdom Metazoa; phylum Chordata; class Aves; order Passeriformes; family Tyrannidae; genus Pseudotriccus; species Pseudotriccus pelzelni. Next base: position 5,479,726 of record JAWMRA010000052.1, on the reverse strand, counting down.
TTATTTTTCTTTTTCCTGGCAAGGCATTTAACTGTGCAAAATTGCCTCGCCAGCGACAGATGTGAGTACAAAGAGAAGTGATTTGCTACAAAAGGATTAATACATTTTGAAAGTTACTGTCTGGCAACCTGTCAAAGGGACTTTTATTGGTTTATTTTATTATGGCTGTCGATAAGCCCAGTGGCACACAGCCCCCACTGGTGTGCAGGGACCAGAAGGACGGCAGATACGCCCTGGCTCTGCTCACAGCCCTGGCCTGCACCACCACAGAGGGCCTTTCAAAGCCTGGCCCTTGTCTTCTCCAGCATTCCCAGTACGAGCAACGTGTGGGCAGTGGTGAGCAGGGCATGTGCCCTTGCAAGTGGACATCTGACCACTGGCCACTTGTGTCACCTGTTTGGCCACTGAGCACTTCATACCTGTTTGACCCCCAAGGATGTGACACCCGTGTGAGCACCGAGGATTTGACACGCGTGTGACCACCGAGGATTTGACAATTGCCATCCGAGCCCAAGCCCTGGAGCCGTTTGGCCACTGACCATTTCACACCCATCTGACCACGGACCACTCGACCTCCATTTGACCACTGACCATTTCATAGCTGTTCGACCAGGGGACCATTTGACACCCCTCTGGCCCCCAAGGACTCGACAGCTGTTCGACCACTGACCTCTTGTCACACGCTTTTCACCACCAACCAACCCTTCTCACACCTGTCTGACCACTTGACACCTGTTTGGCCACTGGCCAGTTCATACCCGTTCGACCAGGGGACCGCCCGTCACCCGTCTGACACCCGACGATCTGTCACCTGTTTGACCACCGGGGATCTGTCACCCACCTGACCCCGGAGGATCTGACACCCGTTTGACCCTCGAGGATCTGTCACCCACCTGACCCCGGAGGATCTGACACCCGTTTGACCCCCGAGGACCTTCAGCCGCTGTCAGAGTGCAACCAGCCCCTGGCACCGTGTGACCACTGACCATTTCGTACCCCTTTGACCACGGGTGCCACTTGTCACCCGTGTGACCGGGGGACCGCCTGTCACCCCTCTGACACCCCCCCGGGAGGGTTTGCAGCCGCTCGGAGCCGTTTGACCGCTGACCATTCGTGTGACCCCCGAGGATCTGACACCCCGAGGATCCGGCAGCCCGCGGACCCCCCGCTCTCTCCCCACCCGCGCCGGGCACCCCTTCCCCGATGCCCGCCGTGCCCCCGATGCCCGGGCGCTCCCGCGGCCTCTCCCGGCTGCGGTGACAGCCGCGGGTCGCCCCGGGGGCAGCACCGGGCGGGCTCGGGGGGCTCTGCCGGGATCTCCGGCGGGTCGCGGGTGCCGCGGGGGTGCCCCGGGCGGCTGCGGGAAGGGATGGCGGCAGCGCCCACCCCGCTCCGGGCACGGCCGGGCGCGCCCGCCATGTTCGCGGCGGCTCCCGGGGCCGAGCGGGGCCGGGGCCGAGCGGGGCCGAGCCCGGCAGGTGCCCCGGGGGATGCTCCGAGCGCTCCGCGGGGGCTCCGGGATGCGCCGGCGGCGCGGCCGCTCACCCGAAATCCTGGTCCATGGACTTGAAGAAGAACTTGTAGCTGTGCACGGGCCGGTTGCTGAGGACATTTTTGAAATCGGCCAGCGTGACTTTCTCCGGCGGCACCGGCAGCTTCACCAGGTAGGGCGTCTCCTCCTCGTCGATGTGGTAGATGATCTTGGTCTCCGCCATGGGCGAGGGGAGCGGGGGCGGCCGGCCCGGGGCCTCTCGGCCGGCGCTCGGCTCCGCTCACGGCCTTCCCGACAGGAAGGGAGCTCCCGGCTCCCGGGATTCCGCTCCCTGCACTGCTCTCTAGCTGCCCGACCCGGGAACGGCAGCGCCGCCCGCCCCGCCCGCATCCTCCTCCGGCCGCCCCGCCGGCCGCCAGCGCAGCCCGGACCGGACCGGGGTGCGGGTCGGGGGTGCGGGGGGTCCCGGGCCGCGGCTCCGGGGTGCGGGGGGTGCGGGGGAAGCCCCCCCCCGGGTGCGCCCGCCCCCCCCACCGCGCCCCCCCCGCCGCGCCCCCCCCCCCCCCCCCCCCCCCCCC
>JAWMRA010000052.1:5321796-5473240 GCA_035584735.1 Pseudotriccus pelzelni | reverse complement strand
GATGGGATGGGATGGGATGGGATGGGATGGGATGGGATGGGATGGGATGGGATGAGGAGGGGTAAGGAAAGGGACAGGACAGTGAAGGGGATGGAGTACGGAACAGGGATGGGGAAGGGACAGGTATAGGGATCACAGAATCACAGTGCCCTGCTTTGCAGGTGATATATTTGGGAAGAAAGAGTTCACCTTTATTTCTAGAAATCCCCAAAAGATGGCAACCAGAAAATGAACATTTCGGACCTTAGGTCTCAAGGAATCTTTTGTTCATTAAAAAAAAAAATCCTTCTTCGGGTAAATCCCAGCTAATGATGTTCTCTCTCCTGCCCTTTCAAAGGAAGGGGACATTAATGTCTCAGAGTGTTCAGCTGCTCTCTGTGAAGGGGTAAATCAGAGCTCAAGGACTGAATTACCTGTGGCATTGGAATGATTTTCCTACCAGCAAAAATCAGGGGAGCCAACTGTGTTAGTGGCTGCCAGAAGGTTTGTCAACATTATTGCTGTTTATTGTTTTCAATTTTCTGAAAGTGTAATCATTACCAGGTCCCAGATCCTGACTGGGAACTTGTTTACCAACAACTCAACAAGGTTTAACAACACCGAGAAACCAAAACATCATCACCTACCTGCTGCCATTTCTGGTATAGTGAAGGAATTACAAAGCCACTGAGGTTCTCCAGCTGATGTTCCTGCCACTCCTTGCTGCTAAATGGGAATGCTTGTGTGATCATCAAACCAGATAAACAGCAAGGTAAAGGTATGGCCTTAGTCCTCGTCCTGTAACTAGTGTTCTGGTGCTAGTTTAAGCCACGAATGACCAATTTAGTGCCTTTCAAAGAGTAATTTTCAAGAGTTGTGCCTATGTAGATAGAAAACTTCTCAGGATGGTTGGTCGTTTCTCACTTCTTTAATTTTGGCATTCTGAGAGCACTGAAGATTTCTGTGAAAATTTGTGTTCAGCCTTCTGGCCCAGGTGTGCAGACACGAGTTAAGGCTCCACAAAGCACCTTGGTGTAGAAAGTGCTCCATCAACCCATGAATTCTACCACCCTCAGGAAACTCTGGGCAAGGACTGGAAGGCTCCCTTTCGGCAGGACCGTAACTCTGGTACAAACTGTATCTTCTGAGGTACTGACCTTTATTTTGCAGAGTGAAACTCAGGCAAAATATTAACACCCAACCCTTTGGTCTCTTCAGCCGGTACTTAACGAGCTCCTGAGTTGCTCAGAGGCCCAGGTGGTGCCCACACAAAGGCTGAAGCTGCACAGAGCCTGCTCTTGCTCTCTGAGCTTCACTTTTACTCTCGACAACTGAAAATATAACGACTTGTATAATTGTCAGATGACTACCTTGGAACAGGCATGATAAGACTGGATCTGTGACTCACAGAAAGCTTTCTGTGTCCCCATAAAGCACAGAAGAGAGGAGAAAGCCCACTTTCATGTTGCAGTCAAACCACAAGCTAATCCAATTAAAGGGAGGACACGGGAATGCAGGAGACACCACTGGTCCATCAGGGCTAATATCTCGTTTCTTGCAGAGTTCAGGCCTGAACACTTCAGCAAAAAAATAAATATGAGGCACAAAATCCCTTGCTAATAGTGCTGTGCTCTCTGTGATAGAGGAAATAGTCTTGCTGGCCCCTGCAGGGAGCTGAGAGTGTCCCGAGGCATAAAAGCTGCTCACCCTTTTCTTCATTTATGCAGCAGTGCACTTGGTTACCACACAGGGAATAAGCAAGGCCTTTCAAAAAAGCCATCCTTTGAATTACAGCAATGGTTGTTGCTTGTCTCGGGGAATTCTGAGAGCTCATCACGCTCTGGGTGCTCAGAAAATCACTGTTTGTATACAGGGATGTGACAAAAGGGAAACCAGCGCTCTGGGCACCCACTCGGAGATTCCAGGGGCATTTTTCATCCACCTGCAAGAATTCATTTGTAAAAGAATCATCTTTCCCTGGGAGGACTGTTGGCAAGATTAGCATCGGTGCAGAACGTGAACTAGACACGGAAATGATCCTAAAACAGAAAGAGAAGCGGAAAAATATCGCTGCAACAACACATTTTGGATGTGCTAAAGGAGCTGCAGGCTGCTCCCGGGGTGGGAGGTGTCAGGGGGATGCAATCCAAGGCACTTCACACTTTTGCCTCTGGTCCAAAAGATCTGCAAGGGGGTTTTTTGCCGTTTATTCTTCCTCTCTGTGCAGTGGACCTTGGGCAGGACTCAGTCACAGCAGCTGACAAGGAAATAAAGCCGTTAAACACTAGAGGGAAGCAAAAGCCTTTGAGTGCAGCTCTGGAGCCTCCTGGGCAAAGCTCCCCGGGGCTTCCCTGGCCGCTGGATTTAAACGCCAAAAAACCCGGAGGGGGGAACGACAGGAGGTGTTTGCAGTGACATTCCCCAAACCCCCTTGACTGAGGAATCTGTGTTATGGAGGGATATTGCCCTACAGGTCACACGGGAGGGGAAAACAGAAGGACTGAGGACAATTTTCGTGTTGGTTTTCAAACAGTTCCATGGGATCTGCACCTCACCAGTTAATTTATTAGGTTGATCCCAGCTCCTGCTTATCAGCACCCAGCTTGTTTTCTTTCCTCTGGGTTTCCTACCTCTTCTTAGCAGCTGCAGCACTTCAAAAAAGAGTCACACTTCCTTTAGAAAGGGAAGAGTCCCTACAGCAATTGTCTTCAGAGCAGCTCATCTGCCGAGGGCCACCTACAGACCTCTAGAAAAGGAGTGGTTTTTTTGCTTAGGAATGTCTATTCAGGTCTTTATCCTCCTTCTCTCAGGTCCCCAGTGTTTATTCTTCCCCTCAGAAATTTGTTCTGTTAATGACTTACAAGTAAGGCTCTGCTTAGTCTGGGAGGCAGAAAGGAAATGGGGACAATCTGGACTTCATTTCAGACAAGTGGGACACAATGGCAATATTTCATTTCAGTGGTCTGCAAAGCAGGCCCTGTGGGTGCTAAATCAGCTCCTCCTTGTTCCCAGCTGCTTTCCTGGAAAATCAGATCCGTTGCCTGGAGACAGGGAAAAGTGACAAGATGCCCCAGCAATAACCCAGCAGAGACCAGTAAAGCCCCACAGCAGCACCAGAGAGGGTTTTTAGGATGGTGATTCTCCCCAGGGAAGAGGTGCTGTGGAATGGCAGGAGACTGCATGGAGTGGGATTTCCAGCCAGGGAAGAAGAGAGCAGATAATACTTTCACCAGAGCTGGACAAGCTGGTCAGTAATCTCAGTTTGCTAAAGTTTGCACTTTTTTTGCCCTCTTTTTAGTTCCATATCCTGCTTTGATCCTTCAAATTCCTGCCCCTGCGCCGTCCATCCAAGCAGCAATACAAGCTGTTTCCATCAGTGTCCCTGGAAGAACTCTGGTGCCAGCTGGGAAACTGCTCAGGGTGGGTGGAAGCCCTCCAAGAGCGGAATGTGCAGCAGGAACTTCGCAAGGTGTTAGTTCTGCAAGGCAAAGAGGAATTTGGGCTGGGAGCGAAATACGTATTCCAGCAGGATGTGTTGTCTTCCCTTCTGGACCTGCAAAGTGAAATCCTGGGGAAGAGCTGCCAGCCTTCACCTCTGATGGATGGCTTGAACTCCATCTACAGCTGCGGATCCGCCCGTTATACAACACTTTTGGAGAGCTGCAGTTTCTCCCTGGGCCCCGTGACCCCATCAAATAATAATGCCCCATGTGGAAAGGATATTGGGAGTCACTGGAATAACTTACTGAAGCCAATCTGCACTTTGTAAAGCCCTTTAGGATGCTCTGAGACGAAACACGCTGCACAGCTATTGGGAAGAATTAGCTAATGCTGGCTAATGGCTGAGATAGCAAAGAGCAAGAAATAAAACCAACCTTGGCTGGAAACTCCATTACATTCTCCTTTATTTCTTAAACATTAGGAGAGTTACACGGCGATGAACAAATGGTAAAAGTTAAGCAACGATAATGAAAATTAATTCAGTTACAACAGGAAAACAAGCTTTATGGACTAAGTCCTTCTCTCAGACTGGAGAGCAAGCAGAGTGCGCACAGAGCTGAAAAGGGTCTAGTGCTGGTCTCAGTTTTAACCCCTTTTAAGGCCACTGCCAAACACCCTTTCCTTGTCCCACACCAAGGGCTCACAGTCCACACATCATCCTAAAAGACACTTTGATTTCTCTGCCCTCATTGAGCCTCGGTACTCACTGAGGAGGAACTGCTGTAAAAATTAGGGATTATTACTATTTTAACTAACTGAACATAAAATGCATGTCTCAGGAAGCCAGGGAGGCTGTGATGAGGCAAAGCCTGTGAAAGACCCAAGTGGCTTCTCATCACTATTTGAGGACAAAGGGCCTCTGCATTAAGAAATAAACAGGCAGAACTCTTCAGTTTGGCGTTCCAGTTGTCCTTTTCTCTTTTCTCAGCGGTTTGAAACCACAACTGGTTGTCCAGCAGTCTTGCCTGGGTCCCCCTCAGCCCGAATTTTAACACCCCGAATGACACACCGGACGTGGCAGCTGCTTTTTGAAACCCACTGTTGTGATCAGCAGGCAAATCACTCAGCACGTGCCTCTCCTGAAGGAAAAAGGGCCACGATCCCAACTCGATCAGCCCAGGGTTACACTGGCGTGTCTGACCATCACCCAAATTCCAACTGGTGATCAAAGCAAGGATGAGGAACTCATAAAGCTCTTCCTAGTCCTTGTTACAGAGAACACATTAATTTTTCTCCCCTTAAGCTATTTTGCAGCCTAGAAGTCCACTGAAGTATTTAAATACCTCTGGAGTTTATGAGGAGCCCCACTTCGAGCTGGTGTCTCTGTGAGCTGTGCTCAGCAATTGGAACTGGCAAGTGAAAATCTCCAGCCTTTGACTCACAGACATGAAAGGGAGGGAGAGAGACATTAATGACAATTACTTGAGACTGTGCCACCCTGATGGAATAACCAGCAGAGCCTCCTGCACCTGCAGGAATGCAGCCTGGGTTTCAATCAGCCCCAGCCTAAGGCAGGCTGAGAATCCCTGACTGTTTTGGGGGAAAAGCAGGCAAAAAGGGGCCTGGGACCAACCCCAGACTCTTCTCTCCACTAATCACGGGTCTGCCTGACCTGAGCACTTTTGTGGAGGTGATTCTTAACTGATGACAAAGGCAGTTTAATTGCAATCACAAAAGCTGTCCAGAGAGCAGTGGAAGGGCCAAGCAAACTAAAAGATAAGGAGCTGCTCAGCTGTAGCTTAGGGAGGCTCACCTCCACCCCTACTTATATTCTATTATTAATATTTACTACTTGAAGACGTTAAAAATAAGGGTCCTCACTATAATTATTCTTTCACATAGACCCCACTGACAGAGAGAAGTACTGGTATCTATAAAAATGTCCATGGACCATTTTCCAGCCCTATGAAAAGTGTGCATTGAAGTCATGATGTCCAAACCTTCTGAACAGACAACGCAGCTCCTCTGGCACCCAGGAGGCTTCACCCACCACGCCTTTGGCAGAGCTGGGCAGCTGAGCTCAGCTTTTTAGGACCATCCCACCCAGTGCAGTGTCCCTGTGACCTGCTGGGAGTTCTCCTGAGCCCTGGCACAAACCAGGGGCTTGTGGGAGGAGGGAGACGGGGTCTGGAATGGGATTTAGATGTCTAAGAGCACTGGCATCAGTCAGACAAGACACCCAAGTTGGCAGGGGTGGAAAAAAAGGGGTCCTGAAGACCCTGCCCCCAGTTCCATCCAGTTACCAAGCCCACACACAACCCCTCTCTCTGCCACTCTCTCCAGACCACCAAAGAGTAGGTTGGCAATCCCGAGCCACCTTCCTTCACCCTTGGCAATCCTCAGCCACCTTCACCCTTGCACAACTCACTGTCATCGTGCCCAAAACCTTTTCTTCTGCGCCCCAAGGACCACGGGAGTGCCTGGTTTGGGAATGGTGCCACCAGGACACCCCGAGTGGTCAGAGGAGCTGTGCAGAGCCGTTAATACTCCACAGCTTCCACGGTGCTTTAACCTGCTGGGACCACAACACCGAATTACTGCTGGTTTTTTGGCATCCCCACCTGACACGCTGTTCATATGTAGAACTCCCCTTCAGCCCACAGCCCCACCACCTCAGGTATCCACTTGCCAAAACAATGCCAAAATCCATGAGAATGGATTACCCTCACTCCTGGACTGCCCCTCTGAGGCCCTGGCCCATGAGAATTCCCAACAGGCTCTTCAGGGTTGTTCCTCCTGTTCCTCACGGGCTGCTCCCGAGGAGCTCCTCCCTTTCCCAACCTGGAACCATACCTGTGGTTTGATGTGCACACCAGCTCTGCGTGGCCTGGGTCCACCCGAGGGCTGCAGGAAAAGCACATCCTGGGCTCCAACACAGGAGCTCAGCCCCCTCCAAAGCATTCCTGGTTCTGATCTGACTGACACTGGTATCACAGCACTGTAACTCCATCAGTCAAGTGTCTGCTCCTGCCAAATATGACTTGGCCTGCACTGAAATGAGAACAAACAAGCTCAGAGTGAGAAATACAGAGTTCAGCTTCCAGAGCTCTCTGGAGCTGAACCCAATCTACTCTTGGCCATTTATCTGCCTCCCTTTCCCCTGCAAAATGAGGGGTACTGACATTTCCCCACTCACAAAATGAGGTATTTCTATTGCCATTTGGGAGGGCTGTGCTCTTTGTACTTCACCTGGAAGATGTAAAGTGCTGTGTGACACTGATTCATGCCAGCCCACGAGAGACCAGGCTCTGCTATTATTATTCTGATGAACACACTGCATGGAAAAATGCCTGATATAATGATGGCTCTGGATGCAGTGATGCAGGTTGGTTTATTTAAAGCAATAACATCAAAGCAAAAGGTCTGCTGATTCAGCTCATAAAAATCATTGATGCATAAAACCAACAATAATATCACGAAAGAAAAGGGGAATGGAGGACTGGGAGACAAGGAAGAAAGGGAACCCAACCCCATAAATGCACACAAGACAGTCTAACTCTTTCAAGAAGCATTTGCAAACACCCTCAAGTCTATGTGGAAAAAAAACCAATCTATGGGAACTGGAGGGAGATGGCATTAAGAAAAGTCATCTCTCTTCCACGTTATCTATCTTTGGTTGAAGCTTCTGGTCCAGCCAGCAGCTTGGGAATGTCTTCATTTACAATATTCCTTCCTGAAATCTGAAAGCAAATGGAAACAGGTCAGCACCTGGAGAGAGATTTCAAACCTTTCAAACGAGCACAAAAATATGGACTTATCTATGCAGTGACGAGTGTCCATTTGCAGCAGCCGTGTCCCCAGTACCCCCTCATAAATATACATAAATACCCCCTCCTAAAGTCCCCAGTGAGATGTCCTGTGTATCAAATTATTGCACAGATCACCTCTGAAGAATGCAGGGAAAAGTATCCTGAGAACTCCAGCAGGGACAGCAGGTCTGAGGCAACTCCTGGGCTCTCCAGACCATTCCCTGCTCGGTATCATTTCAATCCCATTTGTTATATTCTAAATTCCTCTTAAATGAGTCATGGAATCTAGCAGCTTATTACAAGCACTGCTTGACATAAGTGCTACTCCACAAACTGAGGCATAACACTCAGGATTAATACTGGGTAAGCAAAAGGAGGTTCAGCCCCCGGGGAGGGAGAGCTGTTTGCTTTTGTTGGATGAAGTGAGTGACTGCCCATAAATTAATTCACGCTCAAAACACTATCTCCAGCACAGCGTTTTCTCCCCCAACAGCACTGCCAGGACATTTTTGGGATCCATCTCCCTCTGAGGTTACAGTAGAGCAGGCCCTATTCCAGCCCTGCCAGGCATTCTTTTCCCAGTGAAGAAAAAGCTCGCTCTGTGCCACGCCAAAAGCTTTGAAAAAGCCTAATCACCACTTGCATCTTGTGGCCCCACGATGAAAGGATGGGCAGGGAACCGGCTCCTCATTCCTGCTGCCATTTGCCAGGGCGTTTATCATTCCTAGCTGGGCTGTGGCTTGGTCAGCTCACTGATGGGCTGAGCTGCTCCCTCCTGCTGCCCAGCAGAAGGTTCCTACAGCCACCAATTAGGGGGAAGCAAGTCATTATTACCTTTGTCTAAATCAATGTTCTTTGCTGGGAAGCTTCTGGCTTGCTCAGCCTTCTCCTTCAGGATGTTGTTTTTGTAATCTGTGTAAGGGAGGAGCGTGGTTCAGACAGGCATTAGAATATTAAAAGAAAACAAGAGTTTTACAGGCAAGACAGGCACGATCAGGCCTTCCTTGATGTACTCCAGGCCTTCAGATTTCTGGGGGTGGAGTTACTCAGCCACTCAGCAGCAAAAGGAAAGCTGCTCCCACCTCATTTTTGCCCCTGGCACTAATCAGTTATGGATATTTTGAGTTCCTGCTCCGCACAGGAGAATCCCACAGATTCTCCCAGCACGTAGCACAAAGCTCTGGATCATCCACTCAAAGCTCACTTTGAGGTGACTGATGCAGATATTCAGAGGATTTGCCTCTCTTGCAAATTTTTTTTTCCTGCCATTTCCCCCCCCCCAGGTTTGTTTGCTCTAATTGCTCTCACAGATCTGCATAGAAGGCCCAAATGCTCACTAAATTTTTGACATCCAGGGAGGATGAAATTTGACACATACCCAGCCTGATGTCTTCGCTTTTGTGTGGGCTCAGGTCTGTTGTGTCCACTGTAAATTCCTTAAGGTTCACATCCTTCCTGTAAAGGGAATAACAGTGGAATATTGTCACATCCTTTAATAGCTGTCTCCTTTCACACTTTTTCACAATAGCTCTTCCAATGGGACTTTAGAGCATTTAATTTATAGTGTTTATTTGGTGTATCTGGATCTCTTTTTTTCCCCCATGTGTTTGTCCAGACCTTAGAACAATGGGCAGCCAGTCTTTACTGGAACTTCCCATCTCTTCCACTTTAATGATATAAAATAAACCATAAAGGAACCCAGATACACGATCTTGGCCCCATCTCATAGCAGATCTGTGCATTATTCCTATACCACTAATTCCTAATGATGTCTCATGGAGCCAGGATCTGTGAATCAGTTCCCAAAGCAGAAAAAGAGGAAATGCAATTGCCAAATCAGCCCCACAAACCACTTTCTCCTTCTCACCAAATCCTCAGCTGTTTCAGGTTCTTAATGACAACTGAGGAAAGGGGCCACAAGTTCATTTTTATGCCTTTTAATCCTAAATAACAGACCCTGTAATGATACTCACTCTCCATACTTCTTCACATTATATTCATAACCTGAAAAGGGAGAAGGAACAGAATGAGCAGTGAGATCCAGTGCAGCCAACCCCTTGCTCTGACAAGGATAACCCCTGGTATTTTTTCACACCGCTCCTTATTTGTGCTGCTTTACAAGGGTCCCTTTCACAATCCCTCCAACACCCAGGAATTAGAGCTTCCCTTTCCTTTCCTCACCAGCTTCCCAGTGGTCTCCCCAGCAACGAGAAGCCACAGCCCAACGTTGCCATACTTCATTTCTCTCCACCTCCCGTTTATCACAAAAATTTCTGTAGAAATTAGCACTTCTGATTTTCTTCTCCCTTCCAACAGCACAACTCGGCAAATCACAAGTAGAATTTGGTCACAGGTTGGTTCTTGATGATTTGAGGGTCTTTTCCTGCCTTCAGCAGGAACTATTTGCAGAATCAGCCCAGGGCATCCCTACAAGCAGGACAGGGTGGGTTCTTTCAGACTCACCTCTCTGCCGGCGCTTGCGGGTGACGAGCACCACGATGATGAGGACGACGATGAAGAGCAGCAGGGTTGCCAGGATGTATCCCAGCTGCTGGAAGAAGTGCATCCGGCTCTCAGGGATGATGACATTTATCACATTGTGGCCCCTGACAACATTCGGGTCTGAGAGAAAGGGCAAACAGGTTGGTCAGTGTAATCGGCATCCAGAGCAAAGCGGGGTCACACGTGGGGCCATTTGTGGGCACGAGAAGGATGTTGGGGGGGAAATTCTTCTGAGCTGCTTGAATTAAGGAGCAAATCCCTGCCTGATTTACAAAAGCTCTGGTTTACCTCAGGTGGGAGATGCCTGTGCTCTTCACAAGACCCCGACTCCCAGGAACATGAAGTTTGAATGTTGCACGTTCCCTTCCCCCTGCCTGGCCATCAGTGCTTATTGCAGAGGGGAAGTTCAGAGAAAAGTCACCCCCAAACCTTCCTGAGGGTAACACAACCCTCCTCTGGGTCCTTCACAACACAGCCCCCAACACTGCTCAGGCTCCAGACAGAGAAAATATGAAGCAGCCCCTCCCTGCCAAGGGTTATAATTTATGGAGTGGGAGGAATTTTCAACGCCAAAAGAATAAGTTTCCTTAGAAATGAAATAAAAATCAATAGAATAAATAAACCAAAAAAAAAAAAAACAACCCCAACCACAAAGAAAAGCCAAGATTCCATTCCATTTGAGGGTGCAGCAGCATTTCACTTCCACAGCACGGGGAAGGGGAGCTCAAAAGTTTTACGTGGAACATTTTTGTAGATCTCAAATAAATAGGTCAATGTTTTACACATATAAAGAGGAAGCGACTTCTCTGCTTGCAATAGTCAGAGGAATGGACAAATCCAGCCCTGGAACAGACTGCAAACCCATAAGACTGTGCTTGGAGAGGTTTTTCTCTTCAAAACAGAGCTGAAATGACACTCTCACCCCCTGACAGGGAACAGTCACAGGCAAGAACCAGGATGGAGTCCTGGCCTTCCATTCCCTTGGGAGTTCCCTCTGCAAATTAGTCAGAGGGAACAGGGGGAATGATGGGGGGAAATGCCTCAAAAGCCACAGTTCCACTCAGCAGATGTGTTCTAATGTGAGGAATGTTGACACTTCTGGAAGTGCTGGCACAGTGACTCGTTCCAGTTTGTTTCCAGCATTTAAAAAAAACCAAACCCCACAAAAGCAAAAAATCAAATAACACAAGAGTAGATTGAAACAAACACTTTGAAACCAGAGGCGACAGTCTGCTAATGCCAGCAGCAGCCCTAGAAAACGCAAAAGTTTGAGCAACAGGCTCTGTGTTCTGGTAGCCCAGAGCTCCACACCAGCAGCTCCCAGTTGATCCTGGCACTGCCAGATGTGCTGCCTGGCTGCCCTGCTGGGAACCGCCATGTGCTTTTCACCCCTGCCAACCTACAGAAATACCAAACCAAAAAACCCACTTGCAAAGCTGCAAACACCACTTGTGACAGTTCTGCTTCATCACGCCCCTGGATCCTGAAGGGCTCCTCCGGCAGCTGCCGCAGTGAGGTGGTGCCGCTGGAGCAGCTGTTGAGCCAGGAGTCAGCAAACAAAAGCATCCTATTCCTGGGGTTTGTTTTGTTTTGTTTTTTTTTTTGCTTTCCCACAGTCCTGCAAGGCAGGGTTGAGAGCTGAGCTAAACTTTAGGCAGCATCGGAGAGGTCACTGTGACGACAAACGGTGGAAACAGAGATTAAATAACTTTGTGCCTCCTCGGCTTACTCAAGCAATACTAAAAATAGTTGTCACACCAGCGCTTAGACGGAGCATCACTGGTGGGCCTCAAAGAGCACCATCAGGAAGGCAGTAGAATATAACCCATTTTATGACTGGGGAAACTGAGGCACAGAGGGACAGCTGATTCTGTCACACCAGTGAATTTCAGGGCCCAAAACGGGATCATGGAGACTCTCCTCCTCACCCTAGTCCTATACCAGAGTTTAAGCTGAGGTATGAAGGTTTATTCTGTAATCAAGATACGATCTCTCAATATATCTCATGCCCATCTGCATCCAGTTCACCCACAGGATCTGGTTTAACTACTGAAGAAAACTTAGATGATTACTTGGCCAAAGTGTCAAGGGTCAGATTCTTCTGCTGGAGCAAGTGGAGAGCTCTCCACCAAGAATGCTCACAAACCTGGCCACGGGGCCTGTTTTCTGCTCAAGGCTGGCAAAGGGCTGTGAGTAGTTCAGCACTAAGCACGAGACACAGCAGATGCCAATTGTTCAGCCTCTTGCTCCAAAGTAAACACCGAATAACACTGCTCTGAGCTAGCAGACATGCACCCCATCTACACTGCTGAGACTGGGAGCAGAGCTCAGCTCCGGCCTCTCCTTCAAACAGGACCAAGTTTCCTGCCTGGAAATGGCTCCAGGCCTCGGAAGCTGTAGCTGCTTGCTGAAACAGCTCATTGCTGCGCTTTTGTCACCTCCTGAGGTTTCACTTGTGTTATGTTCCCCAGAACTCTACCCGGTTTTGCAGGGAACGGGGCAGCACCTCAGCCTTCGGTGCTGCCCATGAGCAGGGCACGTCCCTGCAGGCTCCTGGGAGCAGAGGGCTGGAACAGGCACTCCGGATGTCTGCACTTCCCCCGCATTCCCAGGCACTCAGCACATTCCTGTGTGTGTGGTGCTCTCAGACCAGCTGTGGGTTCGCTGCCCGGAGGGGCAAAGCTCTTCCAAAAGGTTGCTCTTTCCGACAGTGGAAATGGCTTTTCCCAGGGAAGGAACGTCCCTCCAGCACCGAGGGCACCGCTGCCAAACTCAGACAGCCCCTGGCAGGTTAAACCACATGGAGGTTCCATCTAAGCCCTGAGCAGGTAGGGAACTATTCAGCAATGGCCAGGACAACATCCAGGAAAGAGAGGAACAAATTCCTGGGTGGACAACTCCGAAAACAAGATCTAGTTTCCATCTGCACAGCGTGATCTGGAGAGGGCTGCAGGCAGGGACGCTGAGATTTGGATGTCCTGGTCTCCATGTCAGCCCCAACAGCCACCTCTCCTTAGCACTGCCAGGGTTTCCTGGACACCAACCTTAATCCCGGGGTGTGGGGGGGTTTAGGTTTCTGTGACTTGAGAAAGCCAATTTCAAGAGAAGAATAAACCTATTTAAAAATGTATGAAGCATATCAAAATTCTGTATTAAACAGCCAATAAATATTAAACCACAATGAATATTTTAAAATGTTAATAAAAAACTATGCCCAAAAGACTTTAAAAAAATATTAAACTTGGGATTTTTATTTTATTTTTCTGCCTGAATGAAGCGTGATGGTTTTGAGTTTGGACAGGCTGTCAGATGATAGCTCAGTGCAGTGGAAAATATGAAAATTGGTTTAAGGCACACACAAAAAAAAAAAAAGAAAAGCTGAAGGGTGGAGGAAAATTCCTGGGTTTTGATTCTGCATGGTCTGGCACCTTGCACAGCCCAAACACCCGTGCAGAGGGGAGAGAAACACTGGTGAGAGTGGTGGCATGTTGTAACAGCACAGGCAGAGCAGCATCAACCCCCTGCCCACACCTCCTCCTGACCCTAAAAGCAAGGAGGAAAGGGAGCCTGTTCCAAAAGCAGCTTGTTTGCCTCGGGGCCTGTCAGCAGTGAGAGCAGAGCTGGCTCAGGACTGCCCTGGAGCAAAGGAAACAGGAGCTGACGTGGTGCCACCACAGCGCTGCGAGCTGGGGGAGCGACCCCTCGGGGGTGGGACACTCAGGGACTTCTCAGACCATTCCGAGCTGCAAGGGACCCACAGGGACCACCGAGTCCAGCTCTCGAGTGGGTGGCCCACACCACCCTCCTGGTGCATCCTCACTGCCACGGCCACGCGTCCAGCTCAGGGTGTGCCCAGGGGACAACCGAGCCAGGCCGAGCCCAGAGGTGCCACCGTGGCGACCCACCCCTCGACCAGCAAGAGCCGCTTCCAGAGGCTTCCAGCGGCCTCTTACCTGCGGCCGGGGCGACGTTGTGGGTGGTGAGGTTCACCACCTTCCTCTCCCTCGGCGGCTCGGCCACGGAGACGCGGTAGATGCGGCGCTCGTGCAGGCCGCAGTAGTGGTGGTGCAGGTGGCAGGAGTAGGTGCCCTCGTCGGCGCTCTCCAGCCCCGAGATGCGCAGCGAGAAGTCCCCCAGGGCGAAGGCGGCGTCGCTGACGTTCATCTTGCGGCGCAGGAAGAGGGGCCCGTAGGAGCGGCGCTCCCCGGAGGCGTACAGGTCGATGAGGCGGTCGGCGCGGTCGTGGGGCACGCCGGGGGGCTGCCGGTCCCAGTGCACCACCTGCTGCTCCTCCTCGCTGTGCCGCTCCGTCCAGATGTGGTTGCGGTTGACGCAGGGCAGGGTCACCGTGCTGCCCTCCGGGGCCACCAGCACCGGCTTCTCCCCGTCCCAGAACTCGCCGGCGTCCTCGGCTGCGGGGGCAACGCGCGCGGAGTCACGGGATGCGCCCACGGGGGTCATCCGGTCCAACCGAGAGTCACCCCCTGTGCCCCAGAGGATCATCCAAACCCTCCCGGAGCTCTGGCAGCCTCGGGGCTGTGCCCACTGCCCTGGGGAGCCTGGTCAGTGCCAACCACCCTCTGGGGGAAGAACCTTGTCCTGAGATCCCACCTGAGCCTGCCCTGACACAATTCCAGCCATTCCCCGGGTGCTGTCCCTGGTCCCTCCAGAGCAGAGCTCAGGGCCTGCCCTTCCTAAGGAAGTTGGAACTGCAGTGAGGTCTCCCCTCAGTCTCCTCCAGCTGAACACACCAAGTGCCCTCGGTGTCCTCACACGGCTTCAAATCAAGGCCCTTCCCCACCTTCGTTGCCCTCCTTTGGACACTCTCCAATGGCTCAATCTCTCCCTTCTATTGTGTCCCAACCCCCAAACTGCCCCAATATTCAAGTTGAGGCCCCCGCAGGGCAGAGCAGAGCGGGGCAATCCCCTCCCTGATGCCCCCAGGACAGGGTTGGCCCTCCTGGCTGCCAGGGCACTGCTGGCTCAGGGCCAAGTGGCCACCCACCAGCACCCCCAGGGCCCTTTCCTGGCACTGCTTCCCAGCACCTCATTGTCCAGTTGCCACATCAGAACATACACCTTGACACACCTGCCCTATTCCCAAGGACACCCTAAGATTGCTCTCGACCCTGCAATCCTACAACCCAACCCCTCCAAAACCCCTGAGCCTTTAAAGCAAGGCCACTTTCTTTTCCTTAGAACTGAGAGTTAATCTCCTGCTGCAGAGAGCAGGAAGTACATTCCCTCTCCAGACTAAGAATGGAACGAGGATCTTGGATGTGCTGCATCCCAATCCCCCGAGCAGGAAATGCTTTGCTACCCACAAACGCCCTAATTACTGGAGGAGCTGAAGCAGCACTGCTCTGCATTTTGCTCTTGGAAAGGAACAGCAGAAGGACCGAAACCCAGCTGAGCAGATTGGGGCTCACGGGGTGTTTTTATTGTGAGTGCAGCAGCAGAGGAGATGCATTTTTCCTCCAGCAGCTTCCCAGCACAACCAGCCCCAGCAGCTTGACTCGTGTGTTACACAGGGGTGGGTTTAAATGACATGGTAGTGGTGGCTGTGTGGCATGGGTGGCACACACTGCAGCTGCCAGCAGCTTGCTTTTAGAGCTGGGCTTAAGGCGTGGTAACTTGAGGCGGGTTTTTAAGTACAGACTTCTCAGGGCAAGCTCAGAAGCCAATGCGCGGGGCAGGTCCTTGTGGCTGAGCCGAGCGGGGATGGACTGTCACCAGGCATGTGCTGCTGCTGCAGAAGCAAGAGGACAGTCTGGGAATTGGGCTGCCAAGAGCAAACGGGCTCCATGTGCTGTTTGGCACACGCCAAGGAAGGAGGGGGGTTTCATGAATACGCACACTGAGTGAAACCTCTGAAACTCAGGGAATCAGACAGCAAGCAGCACACCGAGCACAGAAGGGACACGGAGCTCTCAGCCACGCCTACCTTTCTTGGTGATGGTGAGCTGGATTTTCACAGTTTCGTACAAGTGGCAGTAGTGGTGGTGAAGATTACAGGAGTATATGCCTGCATCACTCTCTGCAACGCCTGGTAGAGCAGGGAAGAGAGGGGAAGCTGAATGTTTTATTCTCTTCGTCATTTACACTGTCTCCCAAATCCTTGTATGGATGAAAAGGGCCTTTATACAACTTAGTTCTGGAGTGGGTTAAACAGAGACAAATCATCTCACTTACTATAATAATTTGTTCAGTTTGTTTGCTCTTGGAAGGCAGGTCATTTGTATTAACAGATGGAAACAGAAAGCTGCTTTAAGTTTAGCTAAAGCAGGCATAGGAAGAACGACCATCAAGTGTTTATAGCTCAGGAAATTAAATACAATCAAAGGCCCACAAAAAGCCCAAGTGGTTTCCAGGTTGTTACAAATTCTCTTTCAAAATGTGTCTGTTCCAGAGGCAATTAAAACACCATTGCCAGTGCTTCGGAGAACCTCACAGAGTCACAGAATAATTTAGATTGGAAGAGACCTCTCAGACCATGGAGCCCAACCTGTGAGCAACCGCCCCCTTGACAACCAGCCCAGAGCACTGAGTGCCACGTCCAGTTGCTTCATGGACACCCCCAGTGGGTCGTGAACCCCCCACCCCTCAAGACAGCAGAGGAGCGAAGAGCTCCTGCCTCATACCTTTGATCACCAGGGAGAAGTTGCCCTCTACAAAGGCATTCTCGGGCATGAGGATCCTGCCCCGGTTGTAGGAGCTGTAGACACGCTGGTCCCCAGCAGAGTACATGTCACAGAGCCTCTCCATCTTGTTGTCCCCGTAGTAGGTGCTGTGCACGTCCCAGTGCACGACGCGCTGCCGGTCGTTGAGCCGGTCCTGGGTCCACACCATGCGGTGGCTCTTGCAGGGCAGCACGGCCTGGGAGCCCAGCACGGCACTGACGTTCAGCACGGACACCACCACGCTCTCTGGGTTGGAGGCGTCAGCTGGGACTGAGAGCCGAGGAGCAGAGAGCAGAAATCAGGGTGAACAGTGTGAGGACAGTAGAGCAGGGCTCGGACCCGTCCCGGAATCTCTGTGCACATCTTCCGCCCAAAAGGGACCTTCAAGGCCGACACGGGGCACTCTCATGGGCAATTATGAAACATCTTGAGTCGAAAGGGACCCACAGGGATCACCCAGTCCAACTCCTGGCCCTGCACAGACACCCCAACAATCCCCTCTGTCCCTCAGAGCATTGTCCAAACACTCCTGGAGCTCTGGCAGCCTTGGGGTTGTGACCAAACCCTGGGGAGCCTGGTCAGTGCCAACCACCCTCTGGGGGAAGAACCTTTACCTAATAAAGAAACGTGATACAGAAATTTACCACACTGATCTCGGTCAGTGAAAGCAATGCCTGTGACGTCTGTTATCAGGATTGTCCACCTGACCTGTCCTACCTACCCTTCCTGACCTTAACCCCCGGTTTAATCAAAGTTTAGGGACACCAGTGCATGGGATGCAGGGTTCTCATCCATGGAAGTTAGCAGTGAAACCCCCAGAGTATGCCATAGATTCAGGGGCCCCTTGTTTCTTCTCACAATCACAAAACCAGCCAGATGACAAAGATGTCACTCACCTGAGTATGAACACACAGAACCTGTCAAAGCAGATAATAAAGAATGTTACTGACAACAAAAGGAAGAGATAACGACACACACGCTCAAAATCAGCCACCTCCTCTGTTATTGTTCCACCTATTCCTCCCTCCTCTGTTAATACTTCTGTATTACCTTGGCGGTTTCTCTTCACCCTCCTGGCACACACACTGCACAGTTATTGCTGCAACGCTCTGGGTGACACTGCAACTCTCCCCAGCTCAAGAGACTCAGACCTACACAGTCTGTGCTGACTCAGCAGGATCCCAGAGGTACTCTGTGACCCCACAATATAGGAAGAGGAAAGCAGCCTGCAAAAGTATTTCTTAATCCCTTGTAAAAAGCAGAGCCAGCTCTTGCTTCTTGAATCCCATCCACTTTTCAAGCAAAGAACTGAGCCACAGAAACTGTGGGCAAACCAGAAGCCCTCAGGCTGTGAAAGACATCTTACATACTCAGAGCTCTCTAGGCAGTGACCTTGAAGCAGGTCAAGCAGAAAACTGTCCCCTTGAGTCCTGCCTGAACCATCCCACCACTTCTCTCCTCCCGGGGCAGCTGCTGATGAAACCACCGAGCTCCTGCCTCACACTGGAGGATGAAAAACTACCAGAGCAGAAAAGGAAACTGCAAACACCACGAGTGCCAGGTGGCTCAGACACTCCGCAGGACGTGACAGCAGCAGCTCTACCTGCTGGGGCTCTGCTGAACTCAGGAAGAGCCTGGACACTGATCCAGCAGAGTGAGGATAAACAAAGAGCTCACTGGAGAAATGTGTCAGAACCCACCAGGTGTGTGGGTAAACAACAGCCTGTGGGGTTCACACTCCACTGGCCTCAGGAAGCTCAGCTCATTATTCCTTTGCACACCTCCAGCATCTCCTGCCCTGTCTCAGCTTCTTTTTCCCTTTCCAAAAAGGAAGGGACATCTCCTTTCTTCAGGAGCACAGAGGGCTGGTCTAGCCCTACAGAAAGGACGTGTTCTTCACAAAATCTGCCTGTGTCAGACTCCTCCTTTCTCCCATA
Organism: Pseudotriccus pelzelni; assembly: GCA_035584735.1. NCBI lineage: Eukaryota > Metazoa > Chordata > Aves > Passeriformes > Tyrannidae > Pseudotriccus > Pseudotriccus pelzelni. The sequence goes on along the minus strand of JAWMRA010000052.1, from coordinate 5,454,892 downwards.
AATCCCATTGTCTATGGAGGGGGTTTAATGGTCTCTGTAGAGCCATTCCACAGTTATTGCAAAAACAGCAGCCTGTGCCACCAAGTTGTTTCCAAACCCTGTGGGGAGTGGCAGTGGCTCCATCCTGACTCCCTGGGGAGCTGAGCCGGTGTCTCAGAGGCCACAAAGGCTCATGATGCAGCAGCACCAAGGTGGCAGCCAGACAGATGAGGTTTTTTTAAAACCCCCTGACCACCAAAGGGGAAAAAACATCTGGGTTCATCTCAAAGAGGCAAAGGAGGGAGATGGTGAGCAACACAGTTCCACCAAGACTCCTATTTACCACCTGCCCCCACTGGCCTGGGAACGCAAGACCAAGCTTTTCAGTTAAACAAGATTTCCCTTTCAAGGCCCACAGATGGTCAAGCCAGGCTTTGAACTGGGCTTTTATCGAAGTTTTTGTGTCTGTTTATTTTTAAAGGCTTCCCGGGACGACTTTCCCAAGAGCAGCGTCTTCTGCTTTCAAAGAGGATGTCAGGGCTGCAGAGCCCTTAACCACCCAGCCAGCCCCGACAATTCCAACACCTCCCTGCAGGTAGGAACATGCCCCGGAGTCGGCAAAGAGCAGGAATGTGCTGCCTCTGCAGAAAGGGAAAAGCCTTGTGTCTGGACAAGAAGCCAATCCCCCTCTAGGCCCCGGACAGGATCCCTCAGAGATCTGCCCAAACTTTCTGACAGGCAGCTCAGATGTGAGCTCAGCTTTAGGAACCCTTCCCTGCTCTGTGTGCTTCACCTTGGCTCCAGGCCCACGGAAGAGCTTGTGGAGCCGTTCCAGACACGGAGCTGCCAGACATTAACACTTGAGGGTGTGGTGCCTCTCCAGGAGGGACCATCTCAGCAGTGTGCACAGATTTCCTCCCTGCCCATCACTGTGTCACAGCCTGATTTCTGCGGGGGCAGCAGGACTCAAACATCAGGGCTGCCCGGCACGGGGGACAGTTTGTCTCCAAAATACACCTGTCAGAGATCACCCATCCTCAGGTGGGACACTTTTGCCTCCCCACAGCTTTGCAGCAGCCCAACCTGCTATTCCTGCCCTGGGTGCTCCCCAAGCTCTGCCAACGTGCTAAACCTCACTGGGGAGTCACTGGACTGGCCTCTCCTCCTTCTCCTTAACCCACCCCACACACTTGTTCTCTGAGCCACTTTCACCTTTCTTGGCCCTACGACTGATCCCATAAATTGCCAATTCCTAAACCTTGCCTTGAGGCACTGCAGAGCTGGGCATGACATGGAAACTGGATTAATCAGGGACCAAACTGAGAACTCCTCACCTTCCTGAGGGGCTCAGGTGTTCAGCCACTGCCTTTCACCAACAGGGCTGGGAGGAGCAGGGGGTCACCAGTCCCCATAAAGCTTGTGCTCCTCACTTCCTACTCTCAGCACCCTGAAAGAAGTCTCTGCACACTGTTCCTAGAGCTGTGTTTGGTCCTTTGCTCACAGGGACCTTCCTTAGAGCCCAAAGTGTTGCAGGTGTGGACGCGCTGGGGCTTTGCAATTAATCCTCAAATCCCCTCCTGCCACCCAAGCCTCACTGGGGTGTCTCTGTTGTCTTGGGAACAATGAATCTGCTTTCAGCTCTTACAGAATACTGTGATTAAGGAAAAGGTACTTTCTGTTGATTTAAGCTCATCAGACTTGTCCCCATCCCTTTCTTGCACCTTACCCAAAAGTGAATTCCTATGTCTGAAAGTCCTAGTTCTGACAGGAGAAAAACGAACCAAAAAAAAAACCACTAAACACCACACTTCATTTTTTAGCTCCATCTGAACACTCAAACACACACACACAGCAGCTGGTTTTGCTTCTTCAGAAGTACAAAAAAACTTTGGATTCTGCAAATCTAACTGTGTGAGGTTTACTGTGCTCACACTGAAGGTTATTGTTTTTGAATTTGCTGATCAGAGCAACTGATAGGAAAAAGCAGATTGCACAAACATGCTGAACAGAGCACTGTTTCAACAACCTCCAACATTTCTCCACTCTCTCCCCAAAAGGCAGGAGAAATCCACGATTCCCTCCCCTCCACGGACAAAAACACAGCTAACTTAGGAATCTGAACACAATCTTACAAAGACAACAGTTCCAAACCTCCCAGCAAACCTCCAGCCCTGTCCTCTGCAGCTGAAACACAACCAAGTAACAGCTCAGAACTTACTTTGCTGAAGCAAAATGTGCCACAGGAGGAGTTTTACAAGTTGCTCCATTTCTTCGGCTCCTCCGTGTTTTCGTCTCTCTTGAAAAACAAGTTGAAGGCTTTCTTTTTTTCCTTAGCTTTTTTTTCTTTTCTGTAACTGGAAAACACTATGACCTCATCAATTTACATCCAGAAAGCTGTGGACAGCAGCTCATATTCTGCAGAATTACTCCACCTCCAACTTCCAACTCCCCACCTCCCCTCTCCGCTCTCACTCCACCTCCTCCCTTCCCTCACGCCTTCTGCAGATCCCTCTGAGCTCCCTCTCTTCCCTTTCCCCTCCCTCTGGGTCTTTCTGATCTGCCCCCGACTTTGATGTCAAAGTTTTATCGGGTGAAGTTGGTCCCACACAGCTCTGGGCTCACAGAACAATCTTGCTCCCTCCCCCTTGGGATGGAACTAATTTTCCTTGTGCGTTACTTGATCCAGCTGTTCCTGCCTTCGTTTGACACTCATCCAGCTGTCTGCTTGAGACTGGATTTATTCTGCTGCCTTCAATGTCTTTTTGATCTTTGTCTCCTCATATGGTTTTACTTCAAGCTCAAGTCTGCAAAGACAACGTAGAAAACAATATTTACTCTGTCCTGTAATTTGTAAGTGAGGGCTGGATAGCAGCAACAGGATAATAAGGCCTAACAACCTAATCCATGCAGGTGACTGAACTAGCCAGGATTATTGCATTTTAATGCAAGACTTGCAAGAAAATTACAATGAGTTTTAAGTCAGGAAATAGCATAGCTGCTGTTAGTGTATGTTAAAAAAACAAAATATGGTAATTTTTCTTCTGTTTTCCTGCATTCTGTTGTTAGATTATTGTTGTTTATTGTTAGCAACATTTAGTGAATTTAACAATAAGATCAAACTAGTCATCAATTGGAAAATGTGGGGGAAAGGGGATTAAAACTTACTGTTATTAAATGCCTGTCTGTAGATCAAAGCTAAATATATGTGGGACTCTGTAGCAGAGATTAAAAACACAAGCCTTCCCATGGCATCCATGGAGATAAACTTCATTGCCCCACTTCAGTGTCTCCTCCTGACATTTTTCTGTCTCTCTACTATACCAGAGAATAGATTTCCTCTATCCCAAGGGGAAAGTGTTTCAGGAAAGTGGAGGGCATTATAATTATGACAAAACCCTAAATAAACATCTAAATAATTATACACTGCAACCATGGAACTTGGGAAGCATCCAGTCTAGATCAGAACTTCACCTAGTCCAGGATCCTGTCTCCAGCAGCAGACAGAACCAGAGACTTCCAAAGATATTCCAAGGAACTTGAGCTATTAATATTATTATTATATAATGTGACCATGAAAAGAGCCTGCTGTTGACTCCGGCAGGTTCTCCCCACTGCCCAAAACAGATCCAGAAAACTGCTGGTTTGTTTCCAGGGACAAATTCTGAAATAATCTTCAGCTGAGAATCCCACAAAATTTCCCTGCAAACTCCAACTCTGGCACTGCTGGGAAGTGGGGAGGTTTGGGGGGAACGAGGTACCAACAGTGCCTCTCCCCACGTTCCCACACTCATCACCTGAGCTCCCGTGCTCACAGGTCCAGCCTAATTATAAACCTTTCCAAACCCATCAGCGCGTCTTTGCGAGCCTCAGGAATTCCCATTAGTCCAATTCCATAACCACCCACATGCAGCAAAGGCTCCTGATCCCCTGTGCCCCTGAAGGGCAAAGCTGCTGCCACGTTCCCAGATGTCACAGCCAGAGCAGCTGAGGTGCTGGGCTGCTGCTGAGCCAGGAATCTCATGGAAGAAGGAGCCTTTCCTGCTGCCTCTGTCAGCCCAGGGAGCCACACCAGGCTCAAATGTGACAGCCCTTTGTTGAGCTGTGTCAGAGCAGAGCCTGGAAAATGTTTGGCTGGGAGGCAAAAAGAGCTGTTCCCGGCGCACAGACAGCAAACCCAGCACCCTGTCCTTCCTTGGTTTCTCTCAGCCTCGGTCAGAACCTTCCAGGCTGCAATTCCACGTTGCTTTTCCACCTTCCCCTCTCTCCTGGCTTTGGCACTGCAGAGGTTACTGCCTGGTCCTTGCAGGGCTTCTGGGAGGGATGCAGATTGCTGCGGTTGCTGCTGTCATGAACTGGATATTTCCTGACTGAGAGGAGCCAAGTCCAGGCTGAACCCGCTGAAGTATCCTAAAGAAAACCACCCGCTGGAAGGGAAGAGCAACAGCTTCTCTGGGGTCCACAAAGAGGAGCAAAGTGACACAGGAGCCTATTTTGCTGATCTCTGCCTTTTCCTCACTCTAATTCTGCACAGTCCCTGCTTCCTAGAGCTTTGCTACTCCAAAGAAATCCTGGAAGAGCAGCTGTGTCAACATCTCGCCCGGTCAGGAGCTGAATTCTTAAGTCGATTCTCCACGGAGGCTGACCTGAGCTGTGTTCCCCAGCCTTCCTCCTCCCTCACTCCCAGGGGAATTTGGGTATTGATTCTCACAACAAGCACCATCCCCTGGCTGCCCACTGCCTCTCATAGAGCTGCCTGCCCTCACCACAAAGCCTGACCAAAGCAAACCACCTCACCCAGGCCAGGGAAAGGCACCTTCCAGCAGCTCTGCAGTGGTTTTTGCAGGCTCTGCACCTGCCACCCTCATCACAGACCTGCCCAGCGGCAGGGGAAAGGCTCCCACGTTTCCAGAATCACCCCTATTTCAGAGATGAAAGGTGTGGCACCAGAAAATGGGTATTTCCCATCCATTTCAGATATGAAATGTGGTGACTCGGGTGGACAGAGGCCTGCCAAAATACAGCACAGGGCTCACAAGGTTAAGGTCTGCCAGGAAGTTTCCCCCTCCCTACCTCTTCCATTGTTAACATTTTTGGTTTCAGGTTGCACTGAAGGCCCTCCCAATAAATCTGAGTTGAAGACCATCAGTCAGAAATTAGAAAGGAATGCCAGGATTAATTAACACAAATTACAGTACAAGGCCCTATGCACAGGATTTGTCACCACTCCAAGCTTATTATCAACAACTTCTTCAGACCTTCTGTAAATACAGAAATCCAACTTAGAGCGAGAACTGCGAACCAAAAGGGCAAAACTGAAACCCAACCACAATAACAGGGCTGTGGAGAGCAGCCTGTCATTACTGCAGTGATGTAACAAGCCTTGCACCTCTCAGCCCCAGCATTACCAGGGTTGTTCCCCAGCCATAAACACCAAAGCCCCTGATTTGCCTTCTCTGAAGAGGCATGTCCAGAATGACAGGTTGAAGGTCTGGCCAGATGTTTTTCTGCTTTGTTTTACATCACTGGAGTCCACTGTAACCACCAGCCCGGGGTGCAGCTGCAGGGGCAAACACAGGGCTGGTGTGAGGAGGGCAGGTCTCTGACACCCTTTGTACTGGGGGCGTATGAAATGATATCGTGGCGATAATTAACAACACCCCTGGCACAACTAGAGGAAGGGGAAGTCCACCGAGAGGGGCCGAGCTGTGCTGTGCCCAAGCACTCCCGAATCACACAGTCACGGAATCACTGAGGTTGGAAAACACTTCCAAGACCATGGAATCCAACCTGGGCCCAATATCCCCCTTGTCCTGATGTCCTTCCTCCTGATGTCTAACCCAAACCTCCCCTGACACAGCTCGAGGCTTCATTCTGAAGCAAAAGTAAGTTTCCCCGGAACACTCCGTGGGTTTGGGGGCTCTCCTTCCCTCAACTTCTTCCTCTCTGGAATCTCCAGCTGGAAAGCTCTATTTCCATACACGCCCCAGGCATTGGAGCATAAATTAATCACTGTGACTGTCCAGGTATGCAAGGTATGTAGTGAGCTGGAATGCTGAGAGGTTTCTGATCTGCTTCTACCTGCTGAGCTGTGCACATTGTCCAGGAGAGACCCGGCCATGCACAGAGAGGGGTTAAACTGCAGCATCCAAGCAAACTGAAGGGATTAAGGTGTTTGTGTGTTCTTCCAGCACTGCTGTCCTCACACCAGGTCACAGCTCTGTCTGCGCCCTCTGCCATCAGCAGCTCCAAAGCTCTGTGGTTCCTGCAGCCCAGCATCCTTGGATGGCACGATATTTAAACACCCCCTTTGGCCGGGAAGCAGTTCAGCTCCAGATTCCTGGGATTCATCTCAAAACCATTATTAATAGGAACCAGTTACAAAAACAGAGAAATTGCCCAGGAAACCAACACAGATTACTTCTTTTTTTTTTTTTTTTTTTTTTCCCCAGACAGAAGCTACCCAAAAAAAACACTGACCAAGGAGAGATGGGAAAACAACAAGCAGCGAAGCAAATCAGGGGTGGAAACAGAGACACAAAGAAGCACCTCACTGACACCCACAAAGCAGGTGTAAATTATAGCTTTCCCTTAAGTTTAATATTTTTTTGGCATGAACCAAAGTGTTTAAAAAAGGTAAATCTGGAGAGTTGGTTCTCTATAAAAATAATTTTTAGTTGGGAAAAAAAAAATTAAGTAGCCTGTCATGGTTGTTTCAGTTTAAATGTCTTTAAAAACTAGACAACCTGAAAACACAGTAAATGGTTTTTTTTTTATATAGTACTTCACTCATGGATGGAGGCTCTCTCCTGGTGGCAGCACGCTTGTGTCTGTCCCACACAGCACAGGCAGCTTCTGGGAGGAAAAGTCTGTAGTCTAAACAGACAGGAGCAGGAGGGAGACGTGGAACACAGAAGGAAATGACTCACCCAAATCCACAGAGCAGAGCAGTGGCAGAGCTGGGAGCAGAGTCCAAAGCAGCTGCAGCCCAGGCTGTGGAACCTCAGTCGGGGCTGTGCTGCCTCTGTCCCTCCGGCAGCCTGGACGGCCCTGGCACTGTGGGAGCACCCACTGTGCTCAGGGAACCACTGAAGGGCAGCTTAGACAAAATCTCTGTCCTGTCTGAGCTCCAGTGGAACTCAGAATCTGACCAGAACCCTGGTTTTTTAGCTTTTCAATGGCCTCTTGTGTCCCTGTTGCCTCAGGTCCTCCAAATATTCCCCAGGGCGAGCAGGAGTAATTTCTACCTGCTGCTTCTTTTCAGGACACCACAGGGAAATTATCTTTTCTAACTTTTATTTCATTTAAATTATTAAGTACTCTTGTCTCCCAGTTTATTCTAAGAGCCAGCAGTGTCATCAACAGCATATTAAAAAAAAAAAAAAAAAGCAGGTACGAGCTCAAAATCACCACATGAACCGTGAAATTCCTGAGGGGATGGAAAAATGTGAATTGATGTGAACTGAGAAATATCAGCAAGATCTGAATTGGAGTTCCCATCAGTCAGAACTTCAGGAGTGGCTCTGCATCTGTTGATCTTCCCCTAAGGTTCACAGCAGCAGCCAGAAACTGTGTTTTGCTGGGGAAACGGGGATGTTTTTCAGGGCCACTTGCAACTGAGTGCCCCCAAACCTTCCAGATCCAGCCCATGATCCCCCCCCAAATTAACTTCAGAATATCAGGTGCCTGAGACAAAAGGGTGTCCAACCCATGACACGGGACTGAGTCACTGCCATGTGGTTCTGGAGCATCTTGGCTCTTCCGAGTCCACGCTGACTCCGTCCAGCCCCGCTCTAGGGGACACAGATCCACTTTGGTCCAACTTGGCAGAGGGCAGACAGAGCTGAACTCCAGAGGAAATGACTGAGGGATCAAATCACCGCTCTGAACTCTGCTCAGCCACGGGGTGTTTGTCTCGAGAACTGTGAGAGAAAGCAGCAGCTCAGAGCTGTGACATTCCACCTGGCTGTTACTCACCCACTTTTTGATTTCTAAAATTCCAGGTGGGCAGACCTGGGTCCCGTCTTGCAGAGGCTGCAGGGAATGGGCCTGCATTTTGCACCCTCTTTCCTTCCAGATCTCAAGACATGGAAGTTGGTAATCCTGCAGAAGGCAGGCAGGCTCTGAGGAAGAGAAAGGAGAAGCAACTGGACCGAGGGCCACCGAAAAACAGCGCCCAGAACTCCCACATCACTGAGCAGCATCCCAAATCCATTGGATCCCTGGAGCAGGCTGGCCAGGAGCACAGCACAGCATCTCGCTGCTGGGCAGCGCTGGGTCAGGTTTGTCTAACCACAGGCAGCCAGCTCTGCCTATTTCTGTGAGGAACAACAAAGTTCTGGGAGGGCTCAGGAGCAGGCGTGCTCGGAGAGCTGCATTTTGCGTCCCCTTCCTGACCACCAGCACCGTGCCCCAAAACCACATCTTTTGGTCCCTCTGCACGTGGGAACAGTGCTCTTGGCACGAGGAGCTTTTCCAGGGGAACCTCCGACCCTCACACAGATTGCAGCCCACCTGCTGCACCCACCCAAAATAATCAAGCAGCGGCATTCCAGGCACGCCAGCTTATTTTGAGATCAGAAATGACAGGGAAAGGGTGGACAAATTAATAGGTTGGCTCTGAGGAGGGTGCTCAAAGGTGCCTCCCTGAGTTCTGTGACTTACCTCGGGTTTGCAGGCCACTTAATTTAAAATAAAAATACTTTTGGTGCTCTCCATAATGCAATATAATCCTAATTTAGACACACAGATATGGAACCTGGACAGCTTTTGAGAGTAGTCTGTCCAGGAGAACTCTGGCAACCATCATTTTAGCTAAAAAACCCCAGGGTGATGCTGGCTTTGCCTCCCTTAGAAATGAAATCCCCACTCCACAGGAGAGCAGCCTGATGACATCACATATAGAAATGCATATTCCTCCATCAGGACCAAGTGGAAACGTTCAGGTAACTTTATCCTGGCAGCCCTACTCCGAAAGGAGCTGCTCCTGCACTGAAAACCACGTGTGCGTGTTTTTGTTTTGTTCCTGCTCCCCAGCTCCGTAATTAAACACTCCAGGGGAAGGTGTTGCGCCCAGATATTGTTATTTTCCTCTCCCTTTCTTTCCACAGCAGCAGGCTTTTGCAGGAATTACTCCTGAGAGGAAGCCCTTCCCTGCCCTGGCTTCCCCAAGAGGTGACGTTATCGGAGAGCAGGTCACTGTTTATCTGTGTCCTGCCTTCCACGGGTGCTCAGAGAGGGCAGGATGCCAACAGCAACACCCTCCCACACCAGAGGCACAGGGAGCCCTCGGGGGATGCCCACTCAGACCTCAGGAAAGCAACAGGACAGATGCTGCGCAGCTGGAACCCCCCCAGGGTGAGTGGGTCGGGGCAGCCAAAGCAGGCCCAGCCTGGGGGAGCAGGCACACGTTTTGCCCTCAGGATGGACCTGCTGATGCTGCTGCTGGGCAGGGTCCAGCTGGCTGCCCCTCCAGGGACTGGCTCCCTCCGTGCTGACAGCAGGGAAAACCCTTGGCCAGGCAGGGAAGGGCTCTGACTCAGGAGCAGCCGGGCAGGGGGGCTGGTGAGTAACTGCTGCTGCTCACACACCCTCCCTTTGCTGACTAAAACTCTTACAGTCTCTACTGCTTTTTACTTCTAAGGCTGCTTATCCTTCAACTTGAACCAGTTCCTCACTGGCTCGTGACGAAGCTCAGCCAGAACTTTCTCACCATGAACTGCTAATTCCCTTAAAACAAACCTCTCAAATCCCAAGCTGTTAGTTTTTTACCTGCTGTGCCATTTCTTTGCTCAGGACTCCACATCTTGGCCTCGACACCGGTCACTTTGCAAGTGGGAGAGGGACTCCGAGGTGCTCCAGCTGCTGAGAGGCTCCCCGAGTGGTTTTTTCCAGACCTGCACACACCAAAGGCAATGACAGTCCCTCAGCACAACACCTGCCTGAGCTGCACCAAGCCTTGATTACTGAACAAGTGAAAAACCTCGTTTTAGAACCAATATTTCACGTTATTCTTCTACTTCCAACTCAACTTCAGCCACTTCCATTTAGCCCTGCTTCCATTTCCCAAGGAAACAAGGCACCTACAAGGTGACCCAACAGTCCATCCAACCTCCTCCTCCTTCCTATTATTTTGAAACACAACAGAAAATTTCAGCTGCGTTCAAGGGGACAAGTCTCAGTTTTACAGCTCTTAGTGCCCAAGCAGGGAGCAAGACTAAAAAATTCCCCTAAATCAGGGAGCTGACGCAAAAGTGACGTATCAGATGGTTTTCCTAAATTCCCTGGCTCACGGAACTCCCTGTTGCAGTTTTGTCCCTGTGTTTTATAGGGAAAGTCAAGCAAGAATGGATCCTTCCACAGGAAAGCCAGCCCACTGTGTTTGCTCAAAGCCAGCTCAGATGGCTGCAGGAGCTACAGCTATTGATATTTTATTTATTTATTTAGAAATCAGCAGGAAAAACAGACCCCACTTTTCAAACCCGCAAACGCTCCAGGTGAAGGACTGAGTGCTGTTATTTTTGGAAGAGGAACCCGTCAGGCTCAGCCCAAATGAACCCAAACCAGGATGTTTTCCCAGTCAGAAGAGAAATGCCAACAGCAGAACGCGACTGGTGAAAAGAAAAGATGTCATTTTTGCTGCCCACAGGTGCTGTTTGTGAGATCAGCCAGTGGAAACAAGCCTGGTCTGTTAAATTTGGAACCCCTGGAGCAGGGATCAGACCCACTGAAGCAGAGCTGCCTTCAGAACTTGAGAAGGACCCAGAGCTGTTAAGGCCAACAAACATACAGCAGTATTTTGACAGTTTTTCATATGAAAGTGTCCCATTTAACACGGGCATGAGCTCACCAGAGTAAAGGTGGCCACTGTTCCTGCTCAGGAATTATTAGGCAACGATAGTCAGGTCCTATTAATCCCCTGAAAGGTGTTTTGTACATCAGGTGCTCCTGAGTTTTCCCTGACATGGGCTAACCCACTTCCTTCTAAGATTGGTCTTGTTTACCAGTGGAAGAAAGAACAGTTCCCACAATATAGACATGGAAAAAACTTGAGCTTCCAGTGTCGGAGTTTTGCTATGCAGAGAAATGCTCCTCTCCCTCTGATATTAAAAAGAACCCAAAACAAACAATCAAACAAAAAAACACAAAGAAAAATCCATCAAACAAAACCCCCTTCACAGTATAAAAACAAACAAATAAAAAACTCCACAACCCTCAACAAGCAATAAGCCCAAACAAAAATAAACCACACACATGTTTCCCCCCCCCAAAACCCCAGACTCCAAAAAATCAGGTTCATAGGCACAGCACAGAAACCAACACAACAGGAACACGAAGAGGGTGCAATTTATACACACTTTAAATGTTTCTACTTTCCAGCCCTTTGGGCTTCAATCCTTGTTGCCAAGTGAGCAACTTTCCTGGCTTCTTGATCTGCCCTGCAATAAAGTGGGGGCTCCCTTTATAAAAATGAAATTAATTTTCTACTCCCCGCCAGCATCACAAATCCCCATCATTTCTAAAGATCCCCTGTCACTGCAAACACCTCATCTCTGTGAGCACTAAACTATGCAAAGTACTGGCAGCTGATCCAGGCTCTTCCACCCCTGTGCCAAGCAAGCCTATCTGGGACTGTGTTAACACAATAGTTGAGGAAAAAGCTGCAGGAAGCAGTTCTTTTGCATTGCTTCCTTTCCCATACACAGCCAGGCCTGGTGCTCAGCTGTAAGTTATTCTGGATTCATTTGTGTGGCTGAAAGAACTCTTATTTTACGTCCAGAAGCCTCTGAAACACTTCAAGAATCACGCTGATGGAACTGGGCACCACGTTTTCTGGAGAAGACTCCTAAAAATGCATTTAATTCTTACCCTACTAGGCAACACTGCTATCCAGGCTAAGGAGACCACCAGAATTTCATCTGCCAGGAAGAATTATTTGCCAGCATTGAAAAGAAACGGTGTTTCTGCCACATCCAGCCAGCAGCCACTGCCACCACGGTGCTGGGCTCCCACTTTTCCAAGGGGAAGAACGCTCTCTGAGCCTGCAAATGTGATGTTTTGGCTAAAAGAAACAAAATTCAGAACTTTCAGCCCTTCCAAGTCAGCTGACTTCCTATTTTAGAGCCAAATCACTTCAGCACAAACTTGATCACTGTGAGAAAAACCATTAAAGTCAATGTTCGCAGCTGAGCTCACTGGCTGATTTGAAGTGCATGCAATCCAAGAATTAAGGGGATAAAGCATGAGAGGAACTGGGTTTACAGGCCCATTTTGAGGGACCTTTCCAGACCACTGACTGGCACAAAATCACCATCCCACTGGTTACCTCCAATCTCTGGAACCAGGAGCATGAATTTGTCTCAGCAACCTCCTGCTTCCAACCATTCCCTCTCAGCACAGCAAAGCAACGAGACGAAAGAGAAATCTTCCAAGTCTTAAATATTTTGGGAATTGTTAACAGTCAAACCTTTCCTGTTGTTTTTTTGGGGTTTTTTTTCTGGTTACCACAGCTACACATGCACAGACACATTTCACTAAGCGTGCAGACGTTTTGGGGAGGAACAGCAGCCCATGACGAGGCTTTGTGAACAGGATCTCCTGGACTCGTGCTCCCTCTACAGAAAGATGAAGTGCAGCTTCTTTCATCTGTCTGATTCTGCTTGTAGCGAAGTGAGGGAGTTTCAAATGGCTCAGGAACATTAAAGCAGAATAAAGGGAATGCATTTGCAGGGCAGCTTTGCTGGGCACTGCACAATGACCAGCCTAAAGGAGCTGATTCTTATTCCCTCCTCTCTCAGGGGTCAGTCCACACCCCATGAATGCAGACAGGGAAAAGTTAAATCACGCTGAACCACCCAGGACTGCCTCAAACACAAACCCCAAAAGCAGAACCCAAACCAGAGCCCAGATATAAAGCCCTCTCTCAGGGTTTATTTTTTAGACACCCGTATTTTTTCACAGCTTTCACGACGCTCTTCAACCACGCAAAACCAGGTGATTATTACCAGGGCTGTCTCAGGCACAAAAGTTTCTGTAGTTAATGAATAATTAGCTCTGAGCTTTTATTGATACCAAGATCTGGATGTTCCGTATGACAGGGGTCAACCAAAGGGAAAAACGAAAAAAACCCCAAAGAGTTTTTTATTAGCACAAAAAAGAGCACAAACGTGCCTTTAAGGTTGTCCATGCAATGCCTAAGGCACGTGCACACCAAGGCTTCAGATAAAGCTTTTGCAGATGCAGACACATTCTATGGAATTCTGATCCATCTCCCCCCAGAATTTTTAGAAAACACCAGCCTTTCTGAAATAAGGCTACTAAAGAATGCAGGTTTGGACTTTTCCAAATGCTCGCGTCTAATATATACAATCAAGAGGAATTCTTCCACTCAACCCACCTCCCGCAACCGACTGTTCTTATGTTCTAATTAATCAAAGAGGAATTCCAGAAATTCAGCTGCAGCCCAGGACACCTCTGCTCAGACAAAAGAGCAGTGCCAAACCACCACCCAAGAGCTCACACCGCTCCTCTGGGGAGGAAAAAGCACATTGCTGTCAGGTCTGTGCTTGGAAAACTCCTTCCTGCTTATTTCATCACATTCAGAGAAAGGTTAAATGTCATCCACGTACTGAAATGTTACTTTTTTTAATTACAATTACAGGTCAAAACTCGTGACAGGTGGGTTTTATCGCTTTGAGCTCCTCAGGAATATCTTGGGCGTTTGCCATCCTGCAGGGGGGCCTTTCAAACCAGCTCTTTTCCAGATGCGCTCCAAATCCTTCTCGAATTTTATCTAAAACAGAAAAAAAAAAAAAGAAGAAAATAAAAAAGGTAACACAGCCCAGAAGCAACACCTGAATATTCATTCACAGCCCCTGCCCACAGGTCCCAAGGACAGTCTAACACACACAAAGGAAACAAAGGCAGCTTGTTTTAAGTGACAAAATATTTAACATTGCTGAAGACAAAACATTAGAAGATGTTAAAATGCACAAGGACCTTGGTAGCATTATTTTAAAAGCCTTGTGCAAGAAAAAGTGAGAGGGTGGACAATGAAATGGTAAGAAAATTAAGAGGATTTTCTCATCATTTAAGAGTTCAACACTGCCTCCTACAAATCTGAAGACATAGAATTACAATTAACCCCAATTTGCATCCGGGCAAGGTGAGAATTAGCAGAGAATGAACTAAACTGTGTCACAGCAAACCCTACTGAAAGGCAGTGCTGAATGAGAACATCCACAGCCTGAACAGAGGGCCGTGTCTTCCCCCAGCCCTTCTATTAAGGGAAGAAAAAGGCCTCTCTATAGGATAAAACAGGAAGCATTTGAGGATGTTGGCAAGACAGGAGAGAAATTAGGATTAAACCAATCTCCCTGATATAACACAGACACATCTTTCACATAAACACTAAAATTCTTCTCCATCAGCCCCACATTTTTGTAATTGACTGACATGGAAGAAAAATTTCAGCTATTAACTCTCTCATCATCTCAGAATCATTAAGGTTAGGAAAGGTCTCCAAGACTATCGAGTCTGCTCTGTGCCCCATCCCCACCTTGTCCCCCAGCCCAGAGCACTCAGTGCCACGTCCAGTCGTTCCTCGGACACCTCTGGGGTGGGGACTCCAAACCTCCCTGGGCAGCCCCTTCCAATGCCTGACCACCCTTTCCAGGAAGAAATTCCTCCTGACGTCCAACCTGAACCTTCCCTGGCACAGCTTGAGGCTAAACACTGAATTTATTAAGGCTCTCCGAGCTGCTGCTTGAAATCAATTCCACTTAAAAACACCCCCCAACACCTGAATAGGGGCCGGCCTGAGGAGTGGCCACGTTTACACCCCGGGGAATTCACCTGGCGCCTCTTCTTGCGCCCCTCCTTTATCCTCCTGCGGATGAACTTCCTCCTCTTGAGCAGCTTCTTGTACTTGTGGCGGTTCATTTTCCTCCTGCGGATCTGCAGGACGTTCTTGCACTGCACCGCGTTCCCGGGGGCCGCCCCTCCTTCCCCCACGGCCGCTCCGCCGGCGGGCGGGGGGCACTCGGACCCCTCCGTGGGCTCATGGCCCACCTCCTCCTGAGCTCCCTCTGCTTCGGGAAGGGAGTATCTCACCGACAGCCAGCTCTCCAAGGGGCTGATGGAGAGTTTCCTGGGAATCAGGATCTCCTCCAGCTCAGGGTCCAGGGTGTGCCACTGCTGGGGCTGGGCCCCGCTGGTGTTGGGGGGCTGGGTGCTGTAGTGGGCGGACGTGGCACGGCAGCAAAGGAAGGAAGACACAGACCTGGGCAAAAGGTGGCCTTTAGGAGAAAAGAATTTCATTTAGAAGGCAGAATTTTCATCAGAAAAGCTCTGCCCGGCTCGCAAACCACCCAGGCAGCGCGATAAAGGAAAAGCCTTGCAGAAACTGTACTGTCATCACAAAAGCAAGGAAAGTCTTTCTAAATTTTAATTACACTGCTGTAATGCCATCTGCTAAAAATACATCATGCTTTACTGTGCCAACTGCCCAAGTCACCCAGGAAGAGCAGGGTGGAGGTTCTCCTTCACTGAGCAGGCCTGGTCTAGTGGAAGATGTCCCTGCCCACGGTAGGGGGCTGGAATTGGATGATCTTTAAGGTCCCTTCCAACCCAAACCCTCCCGTGACTCCACGAAGTGCAATTTGGAACGGTGAACAACTGTTTGCTGCATCAAACCTTTCTGCTGCTGAGGAATCTCCTCTTTGGCTTAGAAGAGGTTAAATCAGAGCTACTCAATCCTGACATAATAGATTAGAGATGTAACAGCGCTAAGCAACCACTGACTCAACAGCAGCCTCTTCATTGCTGCCATTGCTTCCCCGAAAAGAAATTTCTGAGAGACAAATTACCCCGGGGGGGAAAAAAACCCCAAACAAATAAACAAATAAGGTCGCACAACACCAGTTTACCTGCAATTCTCGAAGCCTTCAGTAGCTGGGAACTCAGCTGTGCTATTAACATTTTGTTTCACTTTGCTGACTGGCAGAGCCAGCAATGACTGTTAAAATAAGATCATTTGTTCAAGGAGGCAAACACGCATTTCACAAAAAAAAACCCAAAAACCTTCTCTATTTAACCCCAACCCCCCCCCCGAAAAAAGACAGGCTGAGGCACCCCTAAGCACCCTCCTCGTTTTACCATATCAGTCTGCCGGGCTGTGCTGCGGGGTGGGGGGGTAGCTGAGCCGCAGAAGTGATTAATTAATAAAGCTCGGGCTGTTTTAGCTCTAAAAACACGGCCGCTGCAGCCGAGCCTGCCCGGCACAGCGCCGTTCACCCCCCTCCTCAGGCCGGGAGGAGCAGCCGCTCGGCCCAACGATGGGCCCGTAACCGCCGGGCTGCCCCCGCCACCCGCAGCCCTCCCGGCGCTCCCCGCCGCCGCCCTGAACCCCGAACCCCGAGTCCCGAGTCCTGAACCCCGAACCCCGAACCCCGAGCCCCGGCACGGCCCTCCCGGCTCTCCCCGCCGGCCCCGCCATTACACACCGGCCCCGCCGCCGCCGGAACTTCCGCAGGCCCCGGCGGCGCCCTCTGCGGGCCGCGGGGGGGAACGAGGCTCGCACGGACCGTCACGGTCCTTCCCTCGCGGACCTTCGTGGTCCTTCATGGTTTCACATAGTCCCTCATGGTGCCGGTCTCGGCCCCTCGCAGTCCCTCACGGCCCTTCGTGGTCGCGGTCCCTCATGGCCCCGCATGGTCCTTCACGGGCCCTCACGGTCCCCGTCTTGGCCCTTTAAGGTCTCTCATGACCCTTCAGTAACCCTCGCAGTCCTTCACAATCGTTCACGGCCCCTTGTGGCCCTTCATGGTCCTTCATGGCCCCTCACAGTCCTTCACGGGCCCTCATGGTCCCCATCTTGGCCCTTCATGGTCTCTCATGGCCCTTCAGTAACCCTTGCAGTCCTACACAATCCTTCACAATCGTTCACGGCCCCTCGTGGCCCTTCATGGTCCCTCATGGCCCCTCACAGTCCGTCAGGGGCCCTCATGGTCCCCGTCAAGGCCCTTCATGGTCTCTCACAGTCCGTCATGGTCCCTTATGGCCCCTCACGGTCCCTCACAGTCCTTCACGGTCCCTCACAACCCCTCGCAGTCTCAGTCCTGGTCTCAGTGACCTTGTGGGAGCATCCCAGGCTGAGCCCCCCCAGCTCCCTCAGCAGCTTCTCCTGGTGCTCCAGACGCTTCCCCGGCTTCGAGCCAAAACAAATCGTTCAAGAAGTTCAGACCCAGCGTGTCCCTCAGCCACCAGGTTTGCACGGACACCTCAGTCGCGCTTGGAAAGTCGACGCCTGTGTCGTGTTCACCTGCTGAGTCACAGCTGCACCCCACTGAAACAGGTCTGAGCACGTAGGAATTTTGGACACCAGGGGAAGTTTCTTCACAGAAAGGGTTGTTAAACATTGGAAGGGGCTGCCCAGGGAAGGTGGTGGAGTCCCCACCCCTGGAGGTGTTCGAGGAACGACTGGATGTGGCACTCAGCGCTCTGGTTTAGCTGACGAGGGGCAGATCAGTCAAAAGTTGGACTTGATGTTCTTGGAGGTCTTTTCCAGCCTGGGTGATCCTGTGATTCTGTTCCAGTGAGACTGTCTGTCCCTGCTGACGTGGGGATCATGGAAGGCCGGCAGACACCTCTCCCTTACACACCCTCGTCTGCATCTGTGGGCAGGTCTCGGTGGCTGCTGTCCAGGCACAGCCACACCTGTCTCTCCTTCTTACCTGGCTGTTGTTTGTCTCTTCTTACTTTGGTGCAGGAACCCACCACGTTGGCACAGCATGAAAGTGCCTAATCAGCTGGCATGAGGGAGGGATGGTGAAGCCAATCCCAGACTTCAAAGAACTTTTTCTTTTATACCTCCCTCAGCAGCACACAAGGGATTTATTCACCAGCTGCTTTTAGCGTTTCAGACCAGAACAAGGGTCTGTCTCGGTTTTTACGCCCCACCATGTCAAACTCATCTAGCCTGAAAGGGAGCAGCGATGGCTGGAGTTCCTACTGCAAGGTACAAGTGCACTTCTCTGGTCAGGGAAGAGAAACCAAGGAAGAGAAATTAACTGAAGCAGTTCAGTAAACAGGCTGTTTTTTTTAAACAAGACTTTATTGAAGACACTTCAGAAGTGTATGTACAAAACAACATTCCCACCCCCATATCAGGATGTTAGTCACCCACTGGGAACAAAGCAACGCCTGGTGTACGCTGTCAACCTGGGGACAGTTTGCCAAGGAATGTACAGAAGAACCAAATTCACGTGGTTTAGAGCTGGGCAATTTCAGCCTTGGCTCAGTTAGGACCGAAGAAAACCACAGGACCTTTTTTTGTGGAGACCTGTCTCCAGCAGACTGAGCGTACTGGGATCTGACAGCCTACACTGGCCTTGCTCTGAGGGCAGGTCATTTAACTTTGCAGAGAGCAAGAGGCCCATTTTGGTTTTGGAAGTGAAGAAGAACCAGCCCCCGGATTTAACTTGCAGGTTTTAATCCATTTCAGACGGTTCCAGGAGATACCCACCACCAAGAGCACAGTAGTGTTTGCAGGAAGCATTAGAACAGAGCAGTAGCAATACCAAGTGAAAGAGTCAGCCACTTTATTTTTCAAAGACACCTAGGGAGGCTGGATATCAGACTGGCTACTTCAACTAGTGTGTGAGAAAGCCCCGGAGACACGGACATGAGAGGTTAGGTCGTGACTGACGCGCTGTTTCTGGAGTAACCCGTGCACTTCTACCATGGCAGAGTTTCCCCTTGCCAGTCCAGGAAGGAACCATTCTCTTTTTCACCAAGACGGTCCAGAACAGAGAGAATACCTGGGATAGCCTCTTGCACCTGCATGGGAGCCTGGAAAGGATCAAGCTTAGGTCATTACTGCGAATTTCCTACGGAAGAGAATCAAATGTATTTAAGGAGTTACTAGAATCAAGAGGGCTGTATTTTCCTGCTGCTCAGTGTGCCCCTGCGGCACGGGAAAGTGAACACTGTGCCAGGGGCTCTTGATCAGGGGTTGGGATAACAAGGGAGCCCTACTTTCACTTTTTCAGAGGTGTCACTTACCATGTTGCCACCCATGTCTGTCTGGAGCCAGCCTGGATGCAAAGAAATACAGAGAATTCCGTCCGATTTCAGGTCTGCAGCGAGACACCTGGTGATCATGTTCAGTGCAGTCTGCGAGGGTGGAAACCTTCTATTAGGGTGCTGGTTTATAAACCTCGAGCAAGACCTCAAACCAAGTTAATTGGCACCTCCCTTCCACCATTCTGGCAGTGACAGCATCACAGCAACTTATCCAGATTTACTGGCCCTTCATTCTCAGAGATACCTGGTAGTAGAAGCATTGTGGAAGCTCTATAACCACAAGTTGAGTGCCCAAAGATGAAACTAAGTTATGATGGAAGATACAGTAACATTTGAAACTCCTAAGGAGCGCCGAGGAAAATAATGTTGACATAAGGACTGTGTTTTTCTGCAATAACCACTGCACAAACCTTCATTTACTTCTGAACAGGGTAAACAAGCGTTTAACAGCTTATGAGTAGGTGGTGTAGGAGAAACTCTGTGTCTGATCTTGACTATCTGTGCAAACTCAGTCTCTGGAGGTGAGAAAACTAAAAATCCCACTTCTCACTAACCAGCATCACCACGTACAGGTCAGCACACCTTTTGCTGAGTTCCGTGCTATCATCTCACCTCAACTGGAGAGGAATGCAGCTGACAGCACGCACATTTCGTGGCATCAGTTCTTCCCTGAGTGCCAAATCCCTCTGAATCACAGCGGTGATTTTGGGGAGCCTGCTCCTCAGAAGTTCACGTGCTCGCTCCAGGTGTTGTACGGGTCCCGCTTCCACCCACGTGAAGAGCAAGCGCAGTTTCTGTGTCCGTGGAGGTGCTGCCCACCTCCCATCACCACCCTA
The DNA here is from genome assembly GCA_035584735.1 of Pseudotriccus pelzelni. NCBI lineage: Eukaryota > Metazoa > Chordata > Aves > Passeriformes > Tyrannidae > Pseudotriccus > Pseudotriccus pelzelni. The sequence goes on along the minus strand of JAWMRA010000052.1, from coordinate 5,434,997 downwards.
AGCTCAGCTAGTCTCTAACTCCCAGCCTGCCCTCAGCCAGGGAGCTCAGCCCACGGGAGCCCACCAACCTTGGCTATCCTGTAGGGATACACCTTGAGGAACATCTCATTTGCCTGGACGAGTTGCATGGAGGCAGCGAGAGAGGACATGTTGATAATAGCAGCTCTGTGGCAGCCCATTCCTGTGCTCAGCTGGGCTGCCTTCCTCAGGAGGGGTAGGAACGCCTGGGGAAACAAGAGCTTGGTTTAATTTTGTGATTTTGGTTTGATTCAGCTTGCATAATTCCCCCATTCAAGGCAAGCCAGACTCTTGAAGAATTCCAGTACCACCGGCAAGTGGTGATGGTTCCTCAGACTGGGTGACCATAGGAAACCTTTCTACAGCAGCCAGCTGGAAGTAGCAAGGACTTTCAGACTCTTCCACCCACCTCCTAATCCCACCTGTCCTTTGAAGGGACCTCACCCCAGGTGGATCTAAACTCAGAGAAAGATCCTTGACAAGCTGCCGCTCTCTAGACACGCAGTTCAATACCAGAACTGTATCCGTGCAGTTCCAAGGGGAAAAACTCCTTGGTTATAGGAGAAAACCCTCTTCAGCACCCCAGATTAAGCACATTCCTCCCAGTTCTTACCTTGGTGACCATCAGCTGGGCAACAGTGTTGGTTTCATAGATGGTCAGCATTGTCTCTGCCGTCACCTCTTCCAAGGAGGCGAGCACGTTGATGCCGGCGTTGTTGATGAGGCAGTTCAGCCCTTTGTCCCCCACGATTTCTTCCACTTCCTTGACTACTTTCTTGATGCTGTTTTCACAAACCACATCTGCACAGGGGAGGCGCGGTGAGCAGAGAAGAGTGTGGATCAGAGTCTGTCTGGCACGACACAACGCGTGCCCAAACCAAAGCTAAAGCTGAGTGGGTCCTTAAGGTGCGCTCACCTGAGGAACTCGAACATATTTCCATGGACAGAAATAAAGCCCTTTACTCACCCAGTTGGAGGAGCTTGATATTGCTGTACTGCTTGCTAAGCTGCTGGAGTTCCTAGGAAGAAGACATATTTTTGTTATCTTCCACATATATAAATATATATATATATAGAGAGAGAGAGATCTCCATGGCTATTACATAGAACAGTTTGAGATCTGCACCACCAGAACTGTAACTGAAATATTGTCATGACTGGACCGAAGGCATCGATACTGCTTTGTTTTCCAACCTGCTGAGCAGCTTTCCTGAGAGCCAGATCAACTGCTCCAAGAAACTGGACTCTTTCCCTGCTTAGTCAGATCCCAGCATGCAGGATTTTTAGTGGGATAGTTCTCAGTGTGTTCAGCTCCAGGGTGTGTTTGCGGTGTAAGCACCAAACAGCAGTTCCACAGCAGCCCCAGGGCTCAGGCAGCATTCCAGTAAAAAGCCAGTAATTCCCCAATTCTGTTTAAAAAAAAGCATCATTCTCCTGAAGCTCAGCTAGTGCTACTCATCACTTCAGGGCAACAGGAACGCTTAGATTGGAATTACTGCTTGCAGGAAAAGCAGTTTTCCCATGGAAATTCCGCTTCCCCAGCAGCCTCGTTAGCTTGGAGCTGAAGGTGAAGCACACATGAAACCAGCTCCATGCAACAATAACATCCCCTGCTATAATTCAGTCATCTGCTGAGTGCCTCTCAACAGAGACTGGTGTTCCTGGAGAAAATCAGGACTTCGTGGTGTTACGGCTTGGACAAAGTGCGTCCAAGTTGGATTTATAGGCCCAGCTGGAATACTTAGGTTTCTGTGCCATGCAGCCAAGTGGGAAGCGTGGCCAAACATAACAGATGGATTGCACACTCCCAGCCATGTTCAGGAGACAGAGCAACCTGGCCAAACATTCCAGCTCGAGCAAATCCCTTTCTTTAGGAGCCCTTTGGGAATGGGGGTCGGGAGGGCTGGTTTTGAAGGAATACTTCTCTGCCACTTGGAGACACTCAGGGACTCGGTGTCCTCCGACAAACTCTAATGCGTTACAATTTTTTATCTCAGTTCATACCCCGCAGGATCCTCTCCAGGCTTGTTTGGGAAATTTGTTCTCCCACTGAGGCCAATCTACAACTGCAGTTCAGGCTATTAAGGGGAGGGGGAAGGAGAACGAGTCAGAAGCACAAAACCAGAAGACATTCCTGCCCTTGGACAGGGCTTAGTGGGGCAGTTTTCAATAAATTAAAGGCCCAGAACACAGTGTCTTGCTGATTGATAGTCCAGGATGAAATAGTTCTGCCATGTCAAGGCCTGCAATAATTACATGCCTTTGGACTGTCACTGGATTTCAGTTTGACAGTATCACTTAATTGATAATAAACTCCACAAGTGCTCTGGCTTCTCGGGGTTTGTTCATTTATTTATAGTTAATTTATTTATATGTTTTATTCTCTGACAGAAACAAGCTACTAATTCCTGCTAAAAGGCCAGAGCTGTTTTGTGTAGCAACAGCAACTGAGAGGCTTCTGAAGTGAGTAAGCAGCATTTTCAATTAAGAACTCCAAACACTGTAGCATTAAACATTCTCCAGGAGATAGACAGCATGAAATTACAATCACTGCATGCAAATCAGGTTTAAAATTCAATGTTTTTTCCACTTAGTTAATTACTTAGTTAACAAGTGACTCCCACTGCAGTGGTTTAAGTTTCTCAGAAGCAGCTTCTAGGAATGAAGATAACCTAGACAGCTTTGATCCTCAAGAATGTTACACCTGATATAAGCTGAAAAATCCAGTTAGAAAACCTAAAAATTGCAGGAAAGCCTATTTTTTCCCACTATTGTGACTAGAAGGAACATGAGGAGAGGAGGACAGAGACAAGCAGGTCCAGCCAACGTATCCCAGCTAAGGCATTTTTAGTTAGTGTGCTGTGACAGCCAACTCAAAAACAGACAAGACAAAAAAACCCAACCAAAAAACCACAACACAAAGCCCTAATTCTGTGTCTAGCATAGTAGCTCTAGAACTGCTCTGCACCCGAATAGTCACCCCTGAGAATCCGCTCTTAGGGAGTCCAAGAAGAAAATTAAACTCTGATTAGGATCTGTTGTTTCCTGCTTGATGATTTTTAATTACTGTTAACAAAGAGTCAGCCTTCTCTGATTTAAACAAGATCCTCTGGCACTCACGGCTCCAGATACAGACGCCTCAGCACACAGGGTATTTATTGCTAGATTTCAACCAGGAATGTTTTGCTGCCTTTGTCATTTAGCAAGATTTACTTTGCCTTCTTTGACAAAAGCATTATCCACTCCAGTTACAGCCCTTGGAAAGGATTTGGCTCTGCTAGGCCAGTTGGAAGCAATCAAGGCAAACAAACACAGCCTGTGGGCAGCTTTGTCAGGCTGAGGGTGCCTGGGTATCCTTCACATCACCCTGCTTGCAATCAGGACAAAGCCAGAGGTGCATCCTCTGTGTCCCTCCGAGACAGATTATGTCCTCTCCCAATGCACAGCCAGCTCAGTATTCAATGTGTAACAGCTTCCACCGCACTGCCCAGCCCCACAGTCCCCTCTGACTCAACAAAAGCCAGACCTTAATGCTGTAGGAAGCGTAAAAAACACTTCCAGGAAAAAAGAACCCCAACCAACCAAACCAAACCAGCAATGCTGCAACAACCCCAAGGTGGAAAGACTACAAGAACGCCCCCTTTGCCTGCTATAGATTCAGGAATATATTTTGCCTGATATAACACACCTATCGCTGCTCAGCTGCTCTTGCCAGTTGCAAACCACACGGCTAAAACGTGGGCAAAGGGAAAAAAGACCCCCCAGGCTGACAGAGCCCGTGAGGGTCAGGAGAGCTCCGTGGCTGACCGGGGAGCAGGCAGGGCAGCGCCGGTAACGCTGTCTCCTGCTTCAGAGCAAGGGAAACAGCACACTGAGACCTGGAAGGTTTCCAGAGCTCTGGAGGGGATTCTTGAGCAGCGATTCCTTGTTCACCTGGGAACACGCTCGGGCTGCGGGGAGAGCAGGAGGAACGGGGGATGCTCCTGTGCTGAGGTCCCACATCCAGCTCCGGGAACGGATTTACACCGTGGCCATCTCCTCCTTTTCCCCCCTCAGAGCAGGGACTAAAGGGGCTACACCATTTTTAAGTGCGGTTCTAGACTTTGGGTCAGAGTTTTTTCCCTTTTATGGGAAAGCAGGATGGGGGAGGAAAGAGTACCAAAGAAAAGCAGGAGTGTGGGGATAATTACAGCTGTGTCCATGAGCCCGTGCAGGCTGTGCTGGGGTTTGGTCCATCTGGAGAGCAAAGACAGGACATCAGGATTATTTTGCGGGAGATTTGTAGCTGCTTCCACTCGCAGTGCTGGAGCAGCCCGAGTAAAGGCAGATTGGAATCCAAGTGTGGCTGGAGGAGTCTCCCGATGGTACTTTTCCAGGAGGGGCAGCGGTTATCTGGATGTGCCTGCGGGCCTGCTGCATGTTATCGTGTGATCTGCAGCCCATTTGTTAGGCAAATGTTCTGGGGAGGCCACCTAGGAGCTACTCAGCACAAGAACTCGAGCTTTTACAACTTCTGCCAGCACAGACTCACATGCAAAAGCCTGCAGCTGTTCAGCATTATCCCAAGGTTAGGGAGTTACAGGAGATGTGCTGCTTTCCCTGGTAAGCAGAGGAAAGCAAAGTCAGCCTTCCCCAGCATCTTCCTCAAGTCAGCTCTTCTCTGTGCCCAGTGTTTGGAGGACTGCAAAGTGTTCAGTCGTCACTGCTGAGACATTCTTGCCCGAGATGGACACTGTCTTTGCCAGCAGCCAAGAACATTTAATCACTTTTCCTCTAAAAACTGGAAGATGATTTTTAAAAGCCTCTTCATTTAAGCTTTTCCCATCCTTTCCCTCCCCTCTGCGTTCTGCAATGGGAAAATGCTACTCAGCCAAACTAGAGCAGAGCAGAATTTAAAGGAACTGTCCAAAGTTGCTGTTCTCCAGGTCCATCCTCTAAAGCAGGAGGGGAAGTGGGGAACAGTGCACTCATATCAAAAGGATTTTTCATGTGGTCACTTATCACAAAGCAAAGTGGGAGGAAACAAAATTAGACTTGAAGTGCCGTCAAGAGGAAAAGCGAACACTTGACACTCAGGTGTGCAGACATAAAACTCACTCAGCTTTGCAGCCCAGTCTCAATGGTCAACAAGCAGGTCTTAGCTGGGCAAAGCCCATTTCACGTGCCCTAAGCCAAGCCTGCAGTGCCAGTCTCTGGAGAGCAGGAACCTGAACTCGGGGTGTTCAAGATTTGATGGAAAAGTCAACGAAGGCAAAGCTTTCTCTCTGGGAAAGAAAAAAAAAACAAAACACCAAAACCCAAAAAAAAAACCACCAAGAGAAAATCACTGAGCCTTTGCCTTTCCTACCACAGCACAGTCCAGCAACACTGCCAGGTTGGATCCAAGCTCGGGGATCACCAGCTGAATTTGTGCAAGGCTCGCAGTGCTGGAGGCTCCAGCAGGTCCCTGCTTGCCCCGTGCCAGCCCAGAGGACCAGCAGCACAGTGCAAACACTCAGGAGGTCACAGGCTCTTGTGCCAACTCCAGGCATGGCAGATGGGGCAGATAACGCCGGTGAAACCACCACAGCACCTTTGGTAAAGATTTCTCTCCCTTGTGGAGCTTCCAAACCCATCTGTTAGAAATCTGCTTTCAGCTGGCTGCGGAGGCTTCTATTGATGTCCTGCCAAAGCACAGCACATGGCCTAGAGGTCCTCACAGAGAACAAAAACCCACCCTGATCCACCAAGGACAAACCTTGCCCCCCTAAAAAACCAAAAAGCTTAGGATGTACCCCATGTGTCCTGCAGGATCTCCACTGGGGTTGCTGGAATGTGGCTCTGGGCCAGCTTCCTGCCTACAGGACACGCTGCCAGCAGACTTTCCAGGTTTCACCGCAGGCAAGGAGTGACCCAGACTCTTCCCAGACACGCTGCGCTGTCTGAAGGCTGTTTAATCTCCTTGTGCAGCTTTACCAGCCTTTTTTGCTGCAGAATTTTAGGTACTGACAAGGCAAGAAACCCGAGGAGCTGTGTTGAGACACGTCCGTGTAATGTTTCCTAGGGAAGCTCGTCCTATTGTAGGAACCATTTCGCTTCTCCGTGTAATCGATCCGAGACCATTACAGTGAGAAATCGCTGCTGAGCACAAGGGCCAGTCGGTGGAAAAGCAGCGGCTCAAGCAGCTTCAGAACAAACAGCTCGGCGGGGAGATCTCTATCTGACGCAGGTCAGATGTCTCTGCTGCTTTCCTGTGCCACTGCTGCACCGGTGTTGTGCAACCGCGAAAGGAAACAGGCTGGGAGCGGTGCCAGGTGTGGGAACAGGAGTTAAAAGGGAACAGAAGGGCAGTGGATTCCTGCTCAGGTGTTGCAGAAGGGGCTGAAGGGGAGCCACAGGGGCCAGAGCCCTGAAAGGCAGCCTGTGCACCCGATTTCAGCCTGGCCGCAGCACTTCTGCTCAGAAACACCCTCAACGTGCTTTCGTGCTGGAGAGATTTTTTTTATTTTACAAGAAAAAAAAGAAATTAAGACTTTTCCCTGGAGTTTCACAAGTATCTGCAGAGCAGCAGAAGCTTCTGGTGGTCAGGGTGCAGGTGCTACCTGACCAACCCCACACCACATTTTTAAGGTTTTATGTAGCTAAGCAGTAAACAAAGTGGCTGTGTTTGGTTTATTGCTGGCGTGGTGTGATCACACTCTGTGTGAGAGGAATCAAATCCACCAGAAGGAACAGGTTTCTGTTCACCTCCTCTGCACATGCCAGGGAATTTGCCTTTCCCTTTGAAATAGGGCAGATGCAGAAATAGGGCTTTGGGTATCCGTTCTCCTACCAAATGCCTGTGGCATCACAGAGGAGTTTGAGACACTCACAGAGCCAAGAGCTCCGATTCCTGCAGCTCTGGAGCACCAGGAAGAGGGTGATACCTCTCCATATGACTGTGCTGCCCTAAATTCACCTTCCTGAGCAGAATCAAGATGAGATGCACCACTTGAGGCCACAAAGTGACCGATAACCCTCATTGATTTGCCTCCCAGATTTGTCTGACAGTCATTTGTAGCAGCACAGGGGTGGGGAAGGAGTCCCAACACCCTGTGGTAGGAGGACACGGGCTGCAAGTGGATCTACCAGCAGCAGGTAATGAAAGCTGCTGTTTTCAGCAGCTGGTCCCTGCCCGGCCGAGGAGGGCACTGAGAGGAGTGTGGAATTCACGGAGTGTTGAATTCATTATTCATTGGGGCTCTCTCGCTTGTTGCAAGCACAGTGAAGAAAGAGAAGAGACAGACGGGGCACAGCCCCTTCTGGGGACACAGACACACCGCGTGGGGAGACAAGGAAAGCTGTGACAGTCCCACTGGGAGTGTTTCTGAGGGATGCGCTGCCTGCCCCTGCAGGGCTCCGGGTCCGTGCAAAACGGCAGAAGGTCAGGACAGACTTATCTCCAGCTGCAAATCCAGCGAGAAACTCGGGGATCAGGGCAGAGGGGGAGGTAGCAGGAGCACTGGAGATATTCGCGGGCTGCCGAGCGTGCCACTCGCTCTGCTCCTGCCGGGAACGCTCCCGAGTGGAGACATCCCCCTGCTCCAGCCTCGGAGACCTCCCTGGCACCGGCTCCATCCGCGCCGGACCCTGCCCAGGGCAGGAGCTCAGCCCCCGGCTCCGTCCCATCCCCGGCTAAATCCCATCCTCTCTCCATCCCTCCCCGGGCACTCGCTGCCGGCGCTGGGGCGCGGAGATGCTCGGGATGTTCTGCGCTTCCCAAAGTGCCTTCTCCTCGCCTCCGCCCCCGTTACCCGCCCCCGGGGACCCCCTGCGCCCCCGGCCCGCTTACCTGCGCCTTCTCGGGGTCCCGGCAGGTCGCCAGGACGAAGTCCGGGGAGGGGTTGGCGGCCGCGAGCCCCCGCACCAGCCCCAGCCCGATGCCGCGGCTGCAGCCGGTGATGAGCACGGAGCGGCAGCGCGGCTGGGCCATGGCAGGCTCGGCTCGGCCCGGCTGGTCCGGGCTCGCTGCGCTCCCGGCGCGGTTCTCAACCACGCGCGGTTCTCAACCTGCGCGATGCGGGGCCGTCCCGGTCCCGCCCCCGCCCGGCGCCTCCCCCAGGGTAGGGAAGGAACGGGCTCGGACAGAGGAAGGTGGGTCTGCTCTTCCCCCTCTCACAGAGCCCCGAGCCCCTCTCGCTCCCAAGCCCAGCTCCACGAATTCCTGCCGGGAACAAGGAGAGCCCTGACCACAGGCTGCCTTGCCTTCGCTAATCCTCACACATACTCCCCACGGGGCTTTCGAGTCCCTTCCCAGATCAACAATCTGTTCCTGGTCCACACACTCATACAGAAACTGATAGTTGTAGGGATAAAGGCTGCAATTACATCTGCTAGCACAATACTGTATTTTCTTTATTAAAAGCTCATTGAGCTTTTAAAACGTGAACTCCACCCTGACAGAGATCAGGGATAGCCTCTCCCCTCGGACTTGGGAGACTAAACCACAGAGAGATTTGGTAATTTGCTAAAATTCTGTGGAAAAGCCTCAAACATTTGCTGGGTCTTCCCCATTTCCCATTTGTTGGTTTATTTCTGAGTAATAGCAGTAGCTCCAAAAACGTACAGGATTTACATAACTGGAAGTGTCTGAAGGTTTGATGTTCCTTTCACGCTCCCAGGGTGAGAGGAAGGTGACAAAGACACCTGCAGACTTTCCCCAAACCCTCAGACACACCAAGTGTTGGATATGAACCCCTGGATCAGTTTGGATTCCAGGTCCCCAAAGCTGGTGGGAAAAGCTCATCTCTGTGCACACACTGGAGGTGGCAGAAACCAGCAAGAACCCTGGAAGAGTCATCAGATGCCGAGAAAACGAAGTTTTCATAACTCACCTTGACAGCTGAGACCTGCGTGCGCAGGCACATAAAAACGTGGGGTTTTTTCATTTCAGCTCCTCCTCTTCTGCCAGCTCCAGCCACGGGACTCTCTGCTGCGCTCAGCAGCAGCACCGACTTCCCAAAATGCCCCAGCGGGTCCCCGTGGCCTCGCACCAAAAGCGCCACAGCCGGTCAAGCCCTTTCACCCCCCAAAAACTGCCACAGAGCCCCCACACCAAGGGGTGCAGCCCTCCCAAACCCCGCCGTGTTCCCTGCCAGTCTGTTCCTCGCTGCACAGGTGAGGAGTCCCTGCTCAGCTACACCCAGAGGCACGGAAAGGCACTTCCCAGCTCAGACCTTTGTGGACTGGGGGATGTTTTGTTTGGGATTGCCTGGAGAGGCGCCTAAACTAACAGAACATCCCAAAATTCCCGACTTCAAGGGAACAGGGATTTAATCCGATGTCTTCAGCCCACTACAATTCGATCATCTCTTTGTTTCTTTCCTTATGAGTAAGCACAGTGGTGTGGCTCATAAGAAACTACTATCAAGTAAATTTAATAGAAAATCAAATACTTTAATGAAATTAGGGAGCATGAGAGAGTAACAGCTCAGATATACCACTAGAACTGATACTACTGGGCTGTGGGGGGGGGTTTGCTAATTTGCTTTTAAACGCTCTGTTCTCCAACAAGCATGCAGATTGACAAACTACTAATTCTTCAGAGTGTCAAAGATCCTGAGTAAAGAATTTCAAACCACTCAAAATGTATATATAGGAAATGTCTTAGGAGCTGGTGGCCTGCACACAGCATTGCACAGATAAAAATATACTACTCTCAATGCACAGAGCTAAATACTTTCACATTTATCAGAATTTTCTACACAAGGGTTTGTTTTTTTTTTATAGAATTCAAGTTTTGAATTTTCTGTATATATCTTCACCTGTATTAAACAAATGCTTATTTACAATCGTGGATAAAGTGTAAAGGCTAGTAAGGCCATATTCCCAGACTGTACTGTAACACTGCAAAATATATATACACATAGAACCTAATATAGGCAACAGGGCTAGAAAAGTCACCTCCCATCTGTACAACACCAGAGTCAGTACGAAAAGACAGCTTTGTTAGCACCGAGCCACTCCCAGGGGTTAGGAACTGCCCCTCCCCGCCCCGGGGGCCTCCCAGTTCCACAGGGCACAGCATCCCAAGGGCTGAGCCGCGGGGGGAAGCGCAAGTCCCAGACTGTAGGAATCATTAAAGGGCAGGACGGGAGCACCCGGAGCGCAACAGCCCCTCCCTGCCCCTTTGGATTCGGGAAGGAGCGGGGAGCTCCAGCAGGATGGAGGGAGCCAAGGTGGTTTAACCGCAGGCTGCGGGAGCGGGGGGTGCCAGGAGGTCCCTGCCCGCGCCCTCAGCGGCGGTGCCGGCTGTGCCCGGGGTGCTCGCGCTCGTAGCGGTGCCCGGCGCGCTCGTAGGAGCGGGAACGCTCGTGCCGGTGGTTCCTGTAGTAGTGGCTCTTCTTCTTGTACTTCCCGGAGTGGTCCGAGCGCTCCCGGGAGCGGCTGCGGGAGCGGGACGAGCTGCGGGAGCGGGATTTGCGGGCTTTGTGTGCGGAGTATTTGTAGTCTTTGGATTTCTTGTAGCTCCTCACCTTGGAGCCTTTGTAGGCCGAGCTGTGGTTGAACTGGCGCGGGGGGGAGTCGCTGCGGCTCCGGGAGCGGCTGTGGGATTTGGAGCCGCTGGAGGTGGAATAACTCTCGCTTTTCCTGGGGGAAAAAAAAAAAGGGAGAAAACATGATTTTCCCAGACTGTGACAACTTCATTCTGTTGTTCATGAGAACTAATCCTGTGTCCTAAAACATCTGCCTACTGGAGAAATTTTTAAGGAACTTGTATCCCTTTCTCCAGCTCCAGTTACAGTGACACTGCCACCAAAACGCCCCAGTTTAGAGTTTAGTCTGGAGTTTAACACTGCTGTGTCACATCACAGCCCCTTGGTGACAAAACTACTGTGAAACCCCAGCCTGGCAGGGTCCCCCAGCACAGCCCCCGGACAGCAGCACATACCTGTGCTTAGGGGACGCAGATCTCGAGGCTGATCGGGAATAACTCTGATCTCTGCTCCCACTCCGACTTCTGCTCTCTCTCCCTTTCTGGACACTGCAAGACACAAGAAACCCTCAGGTATTTTGCTTAAAGAGGTCGTGGGAAGAAAGAAGCCGCTTCCTTCTGAGGCCTTACCCGTTCACTGGGCTATTGGAGCTCGTTCTTTTGGCTCCCTCTGTTTTCCTTTTAGCATTCTTCATTGCCTGGACAGGGAGCGGGGAAGGTTTATTTCCTTTAACCTCCTTTGGGGACTCTGGAAAAAACAAGCCTTTGTTACCTATGTTGCGATTATGGGAAGTACCTGAAAGGACTGAAGGCTCCCCTTGCCCCCTCTCACCATCTCTGCCACGATCAGAACTGTACAGCTGTATTTTCCACACACACAACCACCCACAAACAGATCTGAACCAGTTCACGGAAAGCAGAAACAAATCTGAAACATTTCTGCCGAAGTATTGAAGTAACCCCAGGGAGTGAATTAAAGCAAGGACAGCAACTTTTTTTCTTGCCAGTTATTCTGTATCATTTTAAAGGTAAAATGAGGGGAGCTGATAGTAACTGTTACCTTCTAGGCAAGACAGGCACCAGAGTGGAAACTTTCAGCTGAGAAGTGAAGGAAAATATTCCCCACCCATCACCCCAAAATGTTACTCCTGCCAGAGCTCCTAGCACACCTCTGCTTTATCACTGCATTAGAATAACATGCCAGTTGCAAATATTTATTGCCAAAACCACATAAAAACAAGCCCCTGCACTATATGAGTTTAAACTAGTCTTAATTATAGACTAATTTGATTTTAGCTTTTATCTGATTCAAGAAATCACAAAGTCACAATGCTGTTCAAACTCTGCCAGTTGAACAGTTGCTAGAAGCCAGCTTGAAAAAAAAATTCCCAACCAACCCCAAACCACACTTGTAAATGCATCCCAAAGGGGTAAATATACATGAAAGATGAGAAAGTTATTAAAACCCAGTTATCCACTATTTACCATTTTTTGGGGCAGGGGAAAATCCTGATGTGTTATCCAAGCTTGGGACTCCTTCAGGTACCAGACCTTTAGCTTGTGCTTTTGCCTCTTCAATAGCTAATTTCTTCTTTTCTATTTTACTTTCCAGGTCAGACAAATCCACCTGTGAACACAGGAGCGCTGCTGGTGACAACCACTCAGTGAGCTGAACCTCCTGCTGCCTCACTCACAGGGAGGGGAATGAAAACCTAAGGAATCCCAGACAGCTGGAATTCCTCATTCCCTTCACGTACCAGCCCTGCTTTCAAACAGGACAAGGTGTTTTGTTTTGTTTCTTTTCAAGTGAGGGCTCCCAACATGCAAGAAAAACCAACCTTTTTCCGTGTGTAGAGCTGCAAGATTTTTAAGCAGATTTCCTGGATTTCTTCCTCCGTCGCTCCAAACAGTAAAAACCAGTGCGGGCGATTGGGAAGAGGGATCTGGGAGGCAGAGACAGAGACACGCTCAGCTTTCTGCTCCTGTGAGCAGGCTCAAAACTCCCCCAAATCCAGGGAATTGTGGGCTCACCTCCAGCGTCCTGGCTGCCAGGTAAATGCAGGCACAGGCAATGCTTTCTGGCTGGAACCTCACAAAGACATCTGTTCTCAGGCTGTCGTTCATGTAGTTCCTGGAAGACAGGAGAGCAGAAGGTTGCAAGGCACTGCAAAGCTCTTCAGGGTTTTTTATTTTGGTTTTTTTTTTCTTTTGGTTTTCACTTCTACAGGGCTATTTCTTTCTGCATTCAGTTACTAGACTTCAACATTACAGTCCTGTAACTCTAAAAAGAAGTTGAATGATTTTTTTTTTTTTAAACTTGGAAAAAAAAAAAGAAAAACTAAAGTAAATCCCTCAAGGGGAGGGATGTGTGACAGGAATTAAAGCCTGACTGACTGCTGAGAATTCAGCTGTGAGAAGAGAACCAATTTGAACTTCACTTTTCCTGCTGGATCTCTACTGGCCTGCTCTCATGCAACAGACAAGTTATTTTCATCAGGACAACATACAATATGGCCTGGAGTACTCAGTTAGAGAATTTTAGGTTCACATGTTTCCCTGCAATAGGGCAGAACCAGATGTTTGGCAAAAGCTGCAGCTCCTTCAGTAGCTGTCCCAGGAAAATGCAGTCCTCTTCAGCACGTGACAACTCCCTCTGGGATTTAATGGGTCCATTTCCTCCAGAAGCAGGATTTTTCCATCCAGAACAGAATTCTTTTTGATGCAAAAATCAGCCATAGAAGAAATCAGGGTGTTTGGGAACGTCAGTTCAGGACAACAGTCAGTATTCAGGCAGATCTCCTCTTTGGCACATGAAATAAGGTTTCCAAATTGTCCCATTTCAGTAAGGTTGCTTAAAATGAATATTCACAGAATGAGAAAACTGTAAAATATTGCACATATTCCAGTCAGTACACTTAAGCATTATCCTGCTAAAATCTTAAATATACAAAGTAACTTCCTCTGACTCTCTCAGCTGATGTGCTTTAAGAGATCTAGTTTTGGAGCACTTATTATCAAGCAAAATATCAGATGGAGAAAGACTAAAACCAGACACAATAAAATTCCTCAAAATATCATGTTTTGAAGTAATAATTAACCATGTGGGTACCCAGTATACAAGGATTCACTGATCCCCAAGACATCCAAAGCAGAGACCACAGGCCAGACACCTGCAACCAGTTTACAAGGGCAGACCAAGGAACTTGAATCCCAAGAGTATCCAACTCCCACTTGTCCTACATTCCTGTTTGCACAAAGAGCAACTGCTACCCCAGAGAAGCAACAATACCCATCAGCTCATCTTTCTGGGAAAAAAGAAAGGACTTCAAACCTACTCTTCTTGTCCTGTTACAAAGAGAGCACAAACCTTTTGGTCAAAAAAAAGAGATAAAAGTGGAACTTCAGCTGGAAGTCACACAGCCTTTTTTCTGTTTTACCAAATTGAAAAAAAACATCCCTGCTCCAGGTCTGGCCTCTGCACATCTTCTCCCTGTGGGCTCAGAATCAGACACGTGGGGAAATGAATCCTTGTCACAATATTTTAAGAAGAAGGGAATGTTGTGAAAACGCACATTTCAAAAACCAGTTATACTGGATACCCACCAGTTTGCAGGTAGCAACCAACATGAGCACAGAGATGCGTTGTTGTAACATCTGACCCATTTCTCTAGCGGGGTAATTCCCTCCCTCCTCCTCCCCTGTCCCTCCTCCCATTACAAGCAGATAACTGGCAGTGATCAGTCCATACCTCACATTCCAGTACTCCATGCGATGGTACTGGGAAGTCAGGAAGTGTCTCTAAGTATTACATTGGTCTCCACGCTTCAAACATGTACTCAAACGTTTCCTGACTAGTTTACAAATGCAAACTACTCGTATTTTTTGTATTAATCCATCCCTTTAAGACTTAAACCCCGCCTTAAATTTGCTTTATCGCTTAAGAACACATCACATTATAAAACAGAACATTAAAACCCTTCCGTTAACTTCGACAGTCAGGTTATAAGATACAAACAGTCAAAAATGCACGATTAAAAAAAAAAAAAAAACAAAATAAAAAAGTATAAGCACAAGAAGCAGTTGGCCAGTTACTCTACTATCATGTATATACCACCTGTCTAGAGCCAGCCTTCTCTTTGGAGAGCTTTGGGTTGACTGAAGACGGCAGCTATCCCTGCACCATGGGCAGCAGAGGAGAAGTCTTAGTCACTTACCCTCAGAGGCTACCCTTTGATTAAAAGAGTACAGAAAAGAAAAGTCAAAACTGGTTCTCTACACACAGGTCACAGTACCAGACAGTTCAGTCAGCAGAAATATGGTCTTTGGATTCACTAAAAAGGCTTTTTACACCACGCTATTGTTAAAAAAGCATTACGGTTTCCAAGTGTTTATTCATTAAAAGTTTTAAGACCTGGAATTTTACAGAAGCTTCCCACCCCCAAGCAAATATTTATTGTAATGAGAGCAATAAGGCAGAGGACATTTCTTGGCAAACAAGAATCCAGTCTATCCATCTATCCAGTCTTAGGAGCTGACAACTTGCATTATCCACATAGATAACAGAAATGTATCTGTGCTGAGGTTTTGATACACCTGTAATCGAGCTCAAGCCCTGGGAAAAGCCATTTCCCAGCACTGGAAACAGACTTGAACTACACATGAACAACAAAAAACCCAAGGAGACGCTAAAACCCACCCCAACGTTTTCCCTTCAGCTGAAAAGTGGAAGCAGAGAGGAGGGAAGTGAGAAGTCAGGGTGGAAAGCTACCTTACCATTAAAACAGTGCCTCTGACTTAAGAGGCCGATCAACATTTGGGAAGTAGTTTGGGGCACGCCAAGGACAGTGGATCTGTCTGGTGTGGCCCCAAGCACTCCTGAGCAATGCTGCCCAGTGCCTCAAGTGACATATTTCTGCTACTGCCCCTTCTGGTCTCTTAGAACAAGGAAAATCAACTTACCATGAGGTCTGGACCAGGTGTTGGTTACGTTCACATTCTAATACCTGAAGGTACATAACGATTATCTGGAAGATATGGGTTATTGAGTTATTAACGAGCATCTGGAGAGCCACCAACTCATTTCAGAGGGACATCCAGGAGGCATCTGTCAGCCTCTTTCAAGTCCTGCAACACTCCACACGAAGTGTTTGCACCATCCCCAGTGTTTATCCACACAGCTCTGGCCTTCCTAGCTCTCCACGTTCCGAGCCCATCCATCCATCCTCCTCCTCAGCCAGGTGTCTTGTTTCCACCTAAGGATGTTCTCCTACAAACCTGAGGGCTCCTTTTAGCTGGAAAGGATCTAGAATTTAGGAAATATTGCTGCCTGCACTGGGCAGTGAGAGAAGTGTGTGCAGAGAACAGATCTAACACACGGGGTGTGCTCAGCTCTAAGGGCTTTTCCTCTGAAAGGAAAACAAGGCTGCAGAGAAGAGGACTAAAAGCAAAGTTCACACCCATGAACGAAACAGGTGCAGCTGCCCTCTGGGGTGGGTGACACAAGGGAATTCTGAAGGTGAAGCAGGCTCAAAAAGAAGACTTTCAACAACAATTTTTGGAGGAAAGTGGAAGATCCCAAGTTCTGCTGGCACAGAAGTCGGAAGTTCTTTTACCACAGTTATAATACCAATGGTAATAAAGCACCATCTTAATACTTGCAGCAGTTGTACCTGTCTAGTATCACCCCGGTCTGATACTTGGTACTTAAACACTGAGAACTGTCTCATTTCTAGGCAAGCCCTTCACACCTGAGTGTAACTTCTAGAACACAAAACCCACTAACTGGCTCAGATGGGTTTAATACCTCAGCGTGTTTCCACAAGCAGAGATCGTGACAACTCCAGGTCCCCAAACTCCTTCTCTGCTCAAGAATCTACGTTACAGTGACATTTTCTAACACCAAAGCTACCTACTCATCCAATTTGACTTCAAGGGATACTGAGCACCTGCATCCACCTCGTCGTCACTCAGCAGAGATACAAGACCAATTAGTAAGAGTCTCTTAAATGAGAAAGAAAACATCAGGATGGTAAGAAACTAATCTTTCTGAATTAACTGAAGTTATCAAGTACAATCCACGCAGTCAGGCAGCCTCCTCAAAGCATTCCAGCACATGAAACACTGGTTACGAAGCGAACTTATGCAGTACAAACCTTATGAGGGTGCTTCACATGAACACAAAATCCCAACTCCTTCAACACTCTTCTTTCTGCCTTAATTATTTGATTCTTCAAGTTCACATATTCTTGATCCAGTATTAGAGGCACAGGTTTTCTGCAAGATAAGGGCACACTCTGGAGATCATCTTAACCTCAGAGAGGGCTCAGAGGCAGGCTGTGTTTGTGTGAAAACAAGAGGTATCAGTATTTAAAGTGACTTAGTAAAACGTGACAACTCTCCCTCGTGAGATCTTTTCAAGACGCTCCCTGATTTATCAAGCAGGGAACGGTGCTACCAGAAGTTTAATAAGATACAACAAAAATAAGTTATGTTAGAGTCCCAGCTTACTTTTTCTCCCTCAGGTGTCTGAGGCGATGGAACACATTTATCACATCCCGTATCCGTCTTGGGGCTTCCTCAATTTTGGATGCCAGATGAACACAGGCCATGGACACATGCTAAAACAGAAGTATATAATATATTATACCAGTTCCTGGTACTGAAGAACCCAGGAATGGATCTCTTTTCACAGTTTAACGGGGTAAAAAAAGGAAATAGTAAATATTAGGCAAAAATCAATATTATAGAGCAACATTATTTCACACAGCTACAAAGTACAATCCCCAGGCTAGTCATTAACACTGATCACATCTCAGATGACAACCTGCCAAAAGGTGTACGTGGCTCTATTTATACTAATAACAAATGTTATTTAATGTCTCCTTACCTCCATGGAATGCTTCACAAAAGACTTGGTATAAAAAAAACGCTGGAATAGCACCTGTCCTGTAGCCATAGCCACCTAAGAAAGACATAACCACAACAGACATGAACCAAAACCAGCAGTTACAGTGAGAAATTTCTACAGATCTGAGACCCAGAAGCCTGGGTAAGCACGGGAGTGGATTCAGTGGTATCTAAGGAAAATTACAACTTCTACTTAATTACCGATCAAGACCATAAATACTCTAAGGACATCACATACATTAAATCCCAAATTTCTTTTAGAAAGTATGAAAATATGCTCCAAATTAATTAAATAAATAGTGATTTAAAGGGGGGGAGAAACGCAAACCCCAATAAAACCGAAAGCTATGACGATATACCGGAAAAACTTGGCTTTTTGGGCGTGGAAAGAGAAGGGGAAACTAATAACATTATGATTTGCATATATTTGAGTAGCCGAGGCCCGGCAGCTGGGAAACGCCTGGGAAGTTTTAACGCTCAGAGAGCAACGAGGCCGTTTGGGCCCAAAGTTCTCCGGGGGAACAAAAGCCTCCCGAGGTCACGACTGAGAGAAATCCGTCTTTGCACAATCCCCGATCACAGCAGAGGCGGCGGGGGCGGCGCAGGAAAGGCGCTGACATCACCCGCTTCCTGCGCTCCGCGGCCGGGCCGGGCCGGGCGAGGCCCCGAGCGACCCCCGAGCGGCCCCGCGGCCTCCCCGGCCTGGAACCGGGGCAGAGGGCCCGGGGACAAAGGCGAGCCCAGCCGCGCCAGGCCCGCTCCCAAAAGCCTCCCCACCCGCGGCCCAGCCCCACCTGCGGCAGCCGCAGCAGGATCCCGGCCGCCTGGATGAGCTCGCAGCCGGTGACGCGCAGCTCGGTCTCGGTGTCCGGGTCCAGGCCGCTGCTCATGGACGGCGTGAAGCGCAGCGTGTGCTCGGGCAGCAGGCAGTTCTCCAGCGTGATCAGCACGCCCGAGTACAGCCGGTCGCCGATCAGCACCGCGCCGGAGCCCGGCGCGGGGGTGGGGGCCGCGCCGACCACCTGAGGGCCCGCGGGGCCGCCGCCTCCTACCACACCGCCCGCCGCCGCCGCCGCCGCCATTTTGTGCCGCCGCCTCGCTGGCTCCGCGCTCCTTCTTCCTCTCCTTCCCCCCCCACCCCCGCCCCGCGTCCGCCCGCCGCTGATTGGCGGAGAGCGGCGCGGCGCCGCCCGCTGATTGGCGGAGCGGCAGTGACGTCGGACGCCGCCCGGGGCCGCGCGCGCGCGCGGCGCGGTGACGCAGCGCTCGGGGAGCCGAGCAGGGCGGGCCCGGTGGCGCAGCGCGGTCAGCGGATAAAGGTGTTTTAATTCGGTCAAAAATGTTAGATCAGTTAAGCTAAAGGAACGGACCGTGCGTGCCCGCGCGTCCTTTGCGGTTCGTGCGTGCGAGGGTGGGCGTCTCCCGCCCCCGCCCTTCTCTTCCCCCGGCCCCAGGCTGGGGTTTCCCCATGCAGCAGCCAGAACTCACCACACACACAAAAAAACCCCAAACATACTATTTTTCCGAGTAACAGTTGCCAAAAGCCCCCTCTTTTATTAAGTTCTTCTGTGTCCTTGTGTCCTTAACACTGCAGCCGCTGGGTTCCATGTGCGAGGGTCACCGGGCCTGGATTTTTCCCATGCAGAGCCAGAACTCGCCAAATTATTCCCCTATAGCAGTTATCAAACAAAAAAAGCCTTGATTTAAGTCCTTAAAAGAACAGGCTATGTGTGTCCTCAACACGCAGGGTCCACGTGAGGGGGTCGATATCCTCCCTGCCTCCGGGCTGGGTTTTCCCTGTGCCCCGCCAGAATTCAACACACATATTGTTTTTTCCAATAGCCAGTTACAAAAAAAAAAAAAAACCACAATCTTTATTAGGTCCTTAAAAGAACAGACTACGTGTCCTTGTGTCCTCAACACACCGGCCACTGAGGTCCACATGTGAGGGTCAACATACCCCCCCACCCCTGGCTGCGTTTTCACTGTGCAGCGCCAGAATTCATCACACAAATTACTTTTTTTTCCAAAGTTACCAAAAAAATATCTTTATTAAGTTATTGAGAGAACAGGGTATGTGTGTCCTTGTATGGCCTGCTAACATTGAACGGTGCTTTTAATTTAACAGGTTTCAGTGACAACAACACAGGGAGAAGCCACCAAGGTGAAGCTTCACACCCAGACCCCACCTCATCCTGCTGGAACCATCCTTAGAGGATATTGTCCTGTATTTTCCGTCTTAGCAGCAGTCACAGAGCAGGTTTACTTTGCAATCCAACCCCTGTTTATAACACATCTATACAGACTCTTTGATATCAGTAGTGGTGGCGCACAATCCGGGAAAATATCCCCTCTGGTTCTTTCCCATCTCCCAGGGCAGCCAGGAATCCTTCTTGTCTCCTCCTCTGGGCTAAAGCAGCCAGGGACTTGAAGGTCTTTGGCTCATAAATGGCAAGATCAGCAAGGACTTTCCTGTTCAGCTCCACCTGGGACTAAATGCCAGAAAATTTGTCGGTTAAGTCCTGTAATTTTTCGGAACAACACTGCAGTGCTTAATCACACTTTATTAAACACTGAATGTAATAAACACTCTTCGTTGTTTATGTAAACACTCTTCATTAAATTTCATTAAACACTCTTAATGCTTAATACCTGAGTTCTTAAGGCAAATTACCTTTGTTTCTCCCCTGTATAATTTTGGAATTGTTAAAGACTGTCAGACGTGACTATTTGGCCACGGGTATCTCATGAAGCCACTGTGTCAAGTCTTTTTACTAAGTTTTTCTGGTAGAAACCAAGAGCTGGAGAAGAATCTCTTCTTTTGCTCCAGGCCATGTGTTCCAGGTTAACCCATGGCATTTGTTTCAGCTCAAACAAATTAAAAACAGTATCAAAAAATGAAAACCAATTAAAATTAAAACCAGTTAAAATTAAAACCAACAGTCTCAACACATTAAAACCTGTATCTACAAATTAAAACCAATTGCCAGCATGTTTAAGAACAGGGACAATGGCAACAGTTCTCTGCACTGTCCATGCTCATCAAAACACAAAGTCAGCGAAGAGAACAGAAATTTCTTAGGGTGTTTTTTTTCCCCCTATTCCAAGCTTTGTATTTTTAAATTTCTTCAAGTAAAAGGAAATCAAGTCGTCACTTAATGCCCACGGTAGCAACAGTGTAAGAGCATTTGACAAGCCTCATTCTTAAGATGCTCAGCAAGAGTTTTGGGGACAGAAAAAGGCGTAGAACCACAATGTTCACCAGGATAAAAAGGGACGATGCACATAAGGAAGAGAAACAGGTTTAGGTACAACTTAATTCCTGAAGTGAATGAAACTGCTTTCACAAGCAGAAGGCCTTTCATCACTAGAATTAGTAAGTAATTATTCTCCAAGCCCCATCCTTACCTTAACCAGGTTGCTTATGAAGGCTGGGTACTTCAAACCATGTTCAAGGGAAGCTGCTCCAATCCTTGTGATCCAGAGCTGAAAGGGTGAAAACGAACACCTTGAGTGATAAAGTACTTTAAAAGTAATCCTTTTGCCACGCTGGCCCGCTCACACTAAATGTAACGTTTCCAAAGGATCACAGAATATCCTGAGCTGGAAGGACCTTACTTTGAACACGTTATTTTTCACTGACTGATTTTGAGGGAAACCTCCCACCCCCAATAAGGAAGATGGCAGTTTCACATCTGCCTTTCTCCCGTTTTCATGTTGACACCCAACACGTTGCTCTTTACCGCTCTCAGGATTCTCTTCTTCTCTCTCCTGGCCTTTGTGGACCTCACAAATGCCCTGCGGACGCTCCTCACTGCCAGCTTGTAGCAGCGGTTCTTCCTCCCACGAAAATGCTGCGGCAGAAACAGGACGTTCTCGTTATGCTCAAGGCTGTCAAACCCCTCAGCAGTACCAACATAAGCTCGTTGGCATTTCACAGCTCTCCACAGCAAGGATCACCGAACGCTTCACGAGCATCAGCTAAACCTTCAGCTGGCATGTAAGGAAAATATTCTTTCCTGGGTTTATAGCAGGAGAAATGTGGTTGGAGCAGGCTAGAAAATGTTGGCCCAGCATGGAGCCAAAACCATTTTTCTACCTCAGTATCACAGCAAGATATACTACACCTCCCAAGATGCCCTTGAGAAAGGTTCAGCAGCCTGAACTTTAGTTGAAATCCCATTGTCCACCAGCCTCTTTCCCCTTTCAAAGCGCACTTAAGGGCAAGGTTAATATTTTTCCAGCTCCTTTGCCCAGCAAAAAAAAAAACAAACCACACACACACAACAAAAAACCCCACAACCAACACCAGCACGATGGATTTGCAGACTGATCTTCTCACAGTGCTTGTGTTTATTCCTTCTCAGTATTCTTGCTGTTATTCGTGCCCATGCACACGCACACACGTGCTGTATTTAGCACCAGAGGCATTTCTGGATTTAACCAAACAGAGATCCATTTGCACGCCTAGGACACGTTAAGTAGTTGCGAGCCAAGGGCAGAACGGTTTGGGAGAGAACAAGGCCTTGAAGAACCCCCCCCTTCCCCTATCCCAGGCCGCTCCAAGCCCGCTCCAGCCCGGCCTCGGACACTTTACAGGGATGGAGCAGCCGCAGCTTCGGGAGCGCCGCCGAGGGGCCCCCAACCCGCGGCTCGGCAGCGCCGGGGAAGGGCCGGGACAGCCGGGGCCGGGCTGGGAGGGCGGCTCGGAGCCCGCACACTCACCCGCGCGTACTTGAGCACCTCCTGCACCCTCCAGAAGCGGTCGGTGAGGCGGCTGCGGACCCAGCGAGCCGCGCTCAGCACCACCATGGCCGCGGCTGCGGCCGCGCCTTCCGGGGCGGGCCCGGCCCCTCAGCGGGGACGGCCCCTCAGCGGCTCCGTGCCGGCCCTCGCTCCCTTTTCCCGGTAGCTCCCCGCTCCTTCCTGCCGTGCCTTCGCCTGCCCTTTTCCCGATCCTTCTCCCCGCCCCTCCCTCCGGTCCTTCCCGGCCTTTCCCCCGATCCTTCTCCCAGGGCTTTCTCCGGTCCTTCCCGGCTCTTCCCCCGGTCCTTACCCCTTGTCTCTTTCCCCCCTGCGCTTCCTCCGATCCTTTCCCCCGGTCCTTTCCTCCGTCCTTCTCCTGCTCCTTCCCCCCGATCCTTTTGCCCAGCCCTTTTCCCGGCGCTTCCCCGGGCTCCCGGCCCCGCTCCCCCCCCCCCTTGTCCGCTCTCACAGCATCCCACAATCCCTGAGGTTGGAAAAGCCCTCCCAGCCCACGGATCCCCCCTGTGCTCCATCCCCACCCTGTCCCCAGCCCGGAGCACTCAATCCAGCCCTTCCTTGGACACCTCCAGGGGTGGGGACTCCAAACCTCCCCGGGCAGCCCCTTCCAATATCTAATCACCCTTTCTGCGATTAAATTCTCCCTGATGTCCAACTTAATCCTCCCCTGGCGCAGTTTAGGACTGTGTCCTCTCAGCTCGGTGCTCCTGGGCCGTGTAACTCCAACAAGTGCCCGAAACAGCAGTGCTAAAGCACCGTGCAAAGATTTGGTGTTGTTCGCTGTGACTGGGGCGATTCCAGCCTGGGTAGAATCGTCCCGTGTGGAAGAGACTGTGAGGCGTAAAATAAAAATTTATGAGCTGTAGCAAACCACAAGATGGTGCTGCCAGAAAATTATTCCTTAGGAGCAGCAGTCCTCGGCGTCGGAGAACTAATGAATTTGTCTGATCCTCTTTAATCATTACCAGTTCCAGCATCTCAAAACAATGATGCTCCTGGTAGGAATTGCTCCATCATCCAGATATCTTTCCAATTTCTGGGCAGGTGCTTGTAAAGGAAGTGGAAATTTCACAGGATTGGAGGCTTGGGCAATCTCTCTTACTATCACTGGGATTTCTTTAACACAATATCAGAAAAATCTTTAGAATCTGCACATGTTGAATTTCTTTCTCCAAAGGAAAATAAATTTCCAAACCTCCCACGGGTTAGAATGCGTTTTCATTACAGCAAAAGAACTTTGGGAAGTTTTTCACTGGATTTAGCAGAGCTTTTTAGAATTTATGGCATTTTTATGACAAGTTAAGGACCTCTGTCTTGTACTACCCCACTGTGCCCTCGCCAGATGGCAAAACCAGCTATAGGATTTTGAGTTGCCCAGCACCAAGCTCATCTTTCCGTGGTTTGAGCCTAACCTTGATTGTTCTTCCTGTAGTTTTGTGTTGGGTTCTTCGTGTTTACGTGGCTTGCCCTTTTTCCACTAAGAAGGCACAAATCAAGCTTGAAAAATATTACATCTTTAAATCAGCAGCTTTTAGATGGCAGAGTAAATACTGGGGCTCTTTCATTGTCACATTTATTACACCCCACACCATCTGGTTTCCTGCCCAGATTCGGGCTTTATTAACACTGTCTTTCAGCACTGAAAGCAGGCTGGATTCAGCAGTTATTTCCCCCTGGATGTCTGGACAGATCTGTGAAGAAATTTCACATTTTGCAGCTTGAGTGCCCTGCAACCTCCCCTGGGAGCTGTGTGAAGGAACACGATAAAAACGGACTTTTCATACTCTGATGTCTGTTTTAAAGGTTGTTTCTCTCTGTGTTTTTAATCTCTCTCTCTTATTACCGTTAGTGTATCTAAAAGGCTACATAA
Organism: Pseudotriccus pelzelni; assembly: GCA_035584735.1. Taxonomy (NCBI): domain Eukaryota; kingdom Metazoa; phylum Chordata; class Aves; order Passeriformes; family Tyrannidae; genus Pseudotriccus; species Pseudotriccus pelzelni. The sequence goes on along the minus strand of JAWMRA010000052.1, from coordinate 5,410,986 downwards.
ACATGCAGATACCACTGCAATTCTTAAATAATATTGATCATACAAGGCAGACTAAATAACTGATAATTGCTGTGCCTTCACTACAAGAATATCAATATGCTCTGCAATCAGTGACAGTGATGACTGCAGGGGACAGATGATTTCTGAGCTATGGAGGGATTGTTATCAATTTCCCTGAGATTTTTTTTTTTAATCTAGAGAGGACTTTTAGAAAATGAATCAGAGGCAGAATAATTGAAGTTGGAGAGGGACCATCTTGCCCTGGGGATGGATGGTTCGAGTATGGCTCTTGGGTGCTGAGTGCTAAATCACATCCCTGGTGAGACAGATGTGAAGGATTGGCCAGCACAGAGAGCAGCTTCTGAGCCTGTTCTGTAAACAAAGCAGTGTTGCAAAGCTGAGAGCTGGCTCAGAAGGGACGACACTGCCTGGATTTGAGTGTCTGTGAGCGCAGACAGCTGAGAGCAGTGACACCACACACCGCTCCCATCTCCGCTTCCAGGTCTGCACCGTGTGGGCACGGACTCCAGAGAGGGGAGAAACAGCTCCTGTTCTTTATCTTCACCGGTCACCTCATTTGGGTGAGGCTTGAGCAGGAATATCTGCGTGGTTACAAGGTGAAGAGCATGGAAAGATGGTTTGAAGACGAGGAGGTGTCTGTCAGTGCCTGATATTCCTACGAACCAGCAGTTCTCAAAGGTGGAGGAGGAGGATAGAAATCCAGTCACCTTCTGGAACTGAGCAGCCTATCACAGCCAAGACAGCAACTGTTTGGGACCTCTTGGGATCATAATCCCGGGAAGAACAACAGCAAATTCAGTAGAACTCTGGATTCTAAACCAAACTAATAATTACTGCCAAACTTCCAGCAGCCAGATCTACTCGGAACTGAGGTTGGGACACTGCTGGGAAACCACCTCAAGAAAACAACCTGTACTGGCGAGGTCCTGAGGAAGCAGGTGGCAGAGAAAAGAAGGAAGGGAAGAGACCTTTCCTTCCTTGCTTCGTAATGATCTCCAATTAAGGATTCCTGTCCACCTGGGGAAGAGGCAGAAAAAGCCTTTGCCAATTGCTTCCGAAAGCAAAGAAACCATTTTGGATAAGAGCGTGGGTTGACTGATCTCCTGCAAGAATGTCTGCCCAGGACACTGAGGACTTTGGAGCAGAAAACCTCTCAGAAAAGTCTCGGATGATCCCCGGCCTCCCACCCTACGACATGGATGACCAGCTCCTGCCCAGGGAGCAACGCAATCCCTGGTGCTGCCTGGCGTGGACCCTGGTCATAGGCACCATGAACTCCTTGGTCTTTCTCATTAACCTGCTGCTGATGTTTGTTATTTTCACCGTTGTGCTGCTCCCCACCATTGTGGTGGTTTATTTTGGCTTCCAGTGCCACTCCCAGGTAAGAAAGCCTGGCTCCCTCTGGCTGCTCCCAGCCACTTTAGGGCCATCCCTGAGGGTTTATTTGAGCGGTGGCTGTAAAGGCAAGGTGAGACTCCCCAGGCTTTGGCTTTGTTTCCATAAGGGGTGTGTGCCTGGGCAGATTTTTTCCTAAAGGGGGGTATGTGTGTAATCTGGGCTGACAAGAACAGGTACTGTGGGAAATGGCAGCTTGATTGGGCAACAAAGTTGTATCCCCATGGAAATACCAAGCAGCAGTGCCAGGTGAGGTGAACACACTCCCTGGCTTGATTTTGATGAAAATACTGTTTGCATTTTGATGTCACAACATTTCTCTCTTGTCTGTGACTGAGAGCTGCCAGCCTGAACTCCTCTGTAACTCACAGTCCTGCCTGGGCTCTGGAAGGGTTTGCTGCTTTCTGTTTAAGTAGTATTGGATCTGCCCAGTGCCTCAAGATAGAATTAATGAAGTCTGACAGAATATTTAATCCCCTTCTTACGCCACTCTAACATTCAGATGTGTTCCTAAATATGTCAGTGCAGCTCCTCACACCACAAAGGCTCTGGCTGTGTGCATGGCTCTTCCAGTTGTTTGTTGTCCTCTGGGCTGCATTATTTCCTTACACATTTCTTCTTGGTATATTCCTATAAATATTTTCAGGATCACTTGACGAAACACGGAGGTGAAAAAGCAGTTCTCCTGCTTCCCTTGCAGGCATTAACTGTTAGACCAGCTCAACATGACTGTTTCGTAAGTCAGAATTATTGGCTTCAAACTGAACAGAAAATGGGAAAAAAAGATGAGAACTGGCTCCCAGAATTGCCCCTTCCAGCTTCCCTCACCTTGGAAAACCTCGAGTTCTCCTGTGCACGCACAGCCAGAGGCTTTCAGGAGATGCAAAAGGTTTTTGAGTGCAGCCAAATAGACCAGAAGTGAAAGCCCCTGTGTTGCTGGAAGCCGCCAGGAGTCTTTTAACGCAGGCTTTTCTTTAATACAGTCATAGCAAGGGATTGTGGCAATTGGCTTCACAAGAGCAGTCCTTTGTCTTTGGGCCTTTCAGTGCCTTCCCGGTAGCCAGGGGCTGATTTCTGCACTGCAGGTCCATTAGATGGATTTATTGTTGGGTTGTGGTTTTTTTTGTAGTATGATGGGTTGTGTTTCTTTTACTGCTGAAAGGACAGGAAAAAAGGAAAGAATTCTGGGGAGGTGGGGGCTGCCTGCAGCGTTTGTTAATGCACAACTGAGTGCTCAGCTCGGCTCTGCTGCTGCCAGCACCAAAGGAGGGCTTTAAATACCACTCAGCGAGGCCCAGTTAGTCTTTGCTTCACAGCAAATGGAGTGAATGGTCTTTCCTGGCAGGTTTTTCAGTGCAAAGAGATGCTCAGAGGCAGAAATGAGTCCAGTGTGTACAGAGGACAGAGCACGAAGGGTCTGTTCCAGGGCAGGGGTCTGGAGGGTCTCCAGCCAGCAAGTAGCTGTGGAATGACCAAGCTCTGCCTGCAGGATCTCACCTCTTGCTGTATTTTTTTTACTCTGTTGTAAGTTCCAGTATTGTACCACGCAGATCAACGCAGCACCAGGAGGCCTTTTGCTGCCTATCAACTGCTATTTGATGATTTAATAAAGATCAGTGCTTCCTGCTTCAGGATCAGTGCGCACTGTCCTTGTCTCTCAGTGGTGCTGGAATAATTGAAATCTTGATTAAGATATGATGTCATCACCTAATGCTGCCTGAAGTTTGCTGAGCTCAGCTCAGAGAGAGGGAGGAGGTGTCTTTGTGCCAAAGCACTGGGAATTCAAGGCTGCTTTGGCCCCCACCCACCACCGGGTGTGACAAGCCGTAGATGTGGTGCTTAGGGGTGGACCTGGCAGTGTGGGTTAATGGTCGGACTGGATGATCTTGGAGGTGTTTTCCACTCTCTGTGGCTCTGTGGTTCTAAGCTCTGTCTCACTCTCCCCACAGGTCCTGCACTCGTCTGCCCGCTACTGCAAGAGCATCCTGGACGACAACAGCTCCTCTGCCCTCATCATCCTGGGCTTTGTCATCATGTCCCCTCTCATCGTGGTGGCCATGGCCATCTACTGCAGCCTGGCCCGGCGCCTGCGGCTCTTCATGTGCTTCCAGCCCTACAGCCTGGCCGTGTACAAGGGGGGCAGGTGGTGCCGCTACGAGGGGGGGGGTCCCTGTGGCTGTGCCAGGGGCTGGAACACTCAGGTCAAGGCCTGGGTGTGAGTTGGCAGCGCCAGCACCGTCCTCTCCCCTCCCTGTCCCTCCTCACCATCTCCCCGGGGCCCTGCGGAGCTGCCGCGGGGCCGGAGCTGATGCTCAGCCGGGTCAGCTGGGGCTCCCTCGGGATTTCAGCGGTGTCTGAAGTGTTAGCACAGGTCCCCTGTCGCACGGCATGGCCAAAAACCGCAGCTGAGGGCCAGCAGAGCGCGGGTGAGAGGCAGGGGAAGGCAGGGCAGCTCCATCCCGTCACATCCCCGGGGTCTCTGCGTCGTTCTTGGTGGGGTCTGTGTGCTGCTCATCAGTGCAGGCTGTGTGTTCCCGCTGGGTGCTGTTCCCCTGCCTCCCCACCATAACCATGTCCAGTGTTCCGTAGAAATAAAGGAGATTCCAAATGCCCCAAGGGAGTTTCTCTCTGTTCTGTCTCAAGGCACTGGCTGCAGCAGCACCAGCCACGCTGTACCTGTTGTTCCCCACCACAAAGCACCGTAGGGTAAAAGGTAATTTTTCTTTTCCTTCTGAGGTTTGATTTTTCCAGTCTCCTTGCCTTTCATGGCCCTGGTACCACCCTGAGGAATAATCGGGGGTGGCTACAGGTGCAAGTGAAGTGGAGAGAGAAAAAAAAAAAAAAGGGAGAAAAATACTTATCAGCTTCTGACACGACTGAGGACAAACAAGAAAGTTCTGTTCCATGGAAAGGAGATACCGTGCTACAGGATAACAAGGTGTTGCCTGGGGGGAATGTCTGCTCACTGAGTACAGATATTTGATATGAGCTGCTGTTCCCTTTGCTCACCTGTTTAATCCTGATTTTACAAGGAAAGGATTCTCCAGCCTGGCTGTGGTGCAAGAATTGTAGTGAACCATCCCCACTGCTGTCCCTGCAAAGAAAGTCAGGGTTATTTGCTACAGCCTTCCCAGCAAAGCAAAAATCAATTTCATTTGGTATTTTCCTTTACAGACTATTTTAATAACAAAGGGGAAATGAATCTACCTGAAATCTCAGTAGCAGAACACACAGCTCAGGCTGTACCTCGGGGCATCCTGGCACGGGCAGAGCCCACAACAAGGCATTCCCAGCAGTGCCAGAGCTCTGAGGTGAAACTGTTTTGATCCTAAATTTCCTGTAGAGAGTACGGAGCCATCCTCAGCATCCTCAGCCTGGGCTCAAGTGCTGAGGGCAGCTGTGCCAGCCTGCTGCGTGCAGGGCTGACGTGCCAGGCAGGGACTGTGCCCACAGATGTGGTGATGCCTCGTCTGCACTCCCACAGGCAGGGCTTTGTGCTGAGAGCTCCCAGTGCAGCCCAGAGCACAGCTCTGCTCAGCAAGGTGCTGCAGGAGGATAGAAAGGGTTGGTTAACTGGTTGGTTTTTTTTTTAAAGTCCAAACTATGGGTTTAATTTCCCTGTAACCTCTCCATGCTCAAAGCCACGGCACTAACCTGGTACTGATGGACCTCAGAAGACACTAAAATACATTTCCATCCAGCCTTTGGTCAGGTCCATGTTTATTTGTACTTTCCTGCTCCTCTCTCATCAATGAGCAGTGCAGATGAAGTCATTAGGAAGATGCCATGTCTCAGTGGTTATCAGCCCTCCGATGCCTCCACTTATTGGAGTTCTCAGCTGGGGGTAGTGCAAATACAAACCATCTGTCAAGCCTGAACTGAACTCAGGAATATCATCTTTTAGAGCCAAGGACAACATGGAATTTATTGGAAGGATGCTACATTCCTCCTCTGAGGGAGGCCAGGGAAAGGAAGCTGGAACCTGCTGCACATACCATGAGAGGATGTGTTGCTCCCCGTCCCATCACTGGCAGTTGAATGCTCCAAGTGCTGAGTTTTCTGGGAATAACTCTCCAGGTTAATTTGGCAGGATTTGCGTGGTAATATAAGCCCAGTGACACATGTTCTGGACAGTCTCTTGTGCTCTTCTCCACTTATGTTGCTGGAATGGCTTCAGGGAAGCTTCCCTGTCCTCCTTCCCCTCCCTTCTCTTTCTCTGAGCTAACTGGTCACTGGTGATTGTTTCCAGCTCTGCTGGAGAACTTGGTGAGAATGAATGGAAGGAATTAAAGAAGGAATAATCAGGGAGGGCCTGCCAAGGGCTCCTTCCCTCTGCTGGTCCTCCTCGTATGTAAGTGCCCGCAGAACGGGTCACCAACTGCACCCTGAACTGGGAATCCTCCCCTGGGACTTGGCTGGGGCACTAACTGTGGGTTTGGTCCCCTCTTTAGTTATCTGTCATCCCCCAGGATGGGCTGAAAAACGCCAAATGGGAGGGAGAATGGGCTGGTGAGATCCTATGATCCACTGCTGGAAAATACAGTGTCGCTTCCCAAAGGGAGACTCAGGGGGATCAGTGTGTCCTGGCACAATGCACACAGGACCTCTAAGTGCCAGCAGTCACCCCCCAAACCTCAGTCACTGCTTTCCCTCTGACCCAAGCACCTCCTGCAGCTGAATAGGAACCCAGTTCCCCCAGAGCTGAGCTGCTGTCTGTGGCAGCAGGATAGCTGGGGCTGCCATCATCCCCCTGTGAAAGAGAAATGCCAAGGCAGGCTGGGCAACATTCCCAGGTTTTGTGGTGGCAGCCCAAGGGAAGGATCTACACCCCAGGGACAAAAAATAGGGACATTTATGAGCCCAACAACAGAGCCACTTTTCAAGAGAAGAGCCAGGGATTGTCCATGTTGGATGCTGAGAGCTGCAGGGATTGTCACGGCTGTGCCGTGCATTTCTCCCTCTGCCAGGGCATGAGTTCATGGAAATGCTGGTGTGGGGAAGCAGGACCAGCCCAGGCTGTGGGTGGGTGCCCTCGGATGCCAGAAGCAATTAAATCCCTGTCAGCTTTCCAGGCCAGCTCCTCCCTGGCCACAGAGACACGAGTGCCTGAGTCACAAGGGAGGGGAGGGCACGGGACACTTGGAGCATCTACTCCAGTTACACCAAGTGAAGTGCAACCTGTGCTCCAGGAACCTCAGCTCGCTGGGGACCCGTCCTTGGCCTCCTTCCCCAAAGCCAGGCCTGTAAGGACACCTCCTTCCTGAGCCTGCTGCAAGGAAGAGCAAAAAGGTGTTTACTCAGGACATTCCTGCATTCGGGAAGATGACTGGGGGCTGTTGGAAGGGACAGTGGCCTTAGAGAGCATCCCAGCTCTGAGCTGTGCCAGCTGATGAGCATTCAGGGAGTTGTCTGCAGCTGCCAGAGGTGCTGGCTCTGTAACTCCTTGGCAGCAGAGAAGTGATGATGAACGGGAGCAAAAAGCACTGTTCTTCTCCTGCTCTTCAGCAGCAGAGTTAATAAACCGGGGTGCTAAAATCACCCTTTTGTCAACACCTTTCCATCAGCGTGGCACCAGGCAGAGGCTGCTGAAGCGTGTTGAAGCCTTTGTGAAGTGTTGCAATGCCAACACGGCTGTTCTGCCCATCCTGGGGGGTCTGGCAGCTCGTGCTTTATCAGTGCAAGGGGTTGATCACGACTTCCCAGCCCCTGCACCTGCCTGGTCTCTCTCCCCAGGAAAGGATGAGAACCCGCCTAAGGGATCTGAGAATGGTTTGGGTTGGAAGGGACTGCAGAGATCATCCGGTTCCAACCTCACTAAGGAAGATGGTTTTAGATAACACGGTGAAAACTGCAAAGAGAAAGTGCTGGCTGGTGTGGGGACAGGCAGGGCAGGTGGCCAAGAGTGAAAGGGGAGCTGGCTCCGGGTCCCTGGTCTGCAGGGGGAAACACAGGGATGCACTTGGCTGCAGTGGGTGTCCCTGTGAAAGCAATCTGCCCTCGGGATCTGCTGTTCAGAAAAGCTGTTCCAGAGCCCTTCTCAAATCCCTGGCACCTCCAGAGCGTGGGACAGAGCAGGATGCAATCACAGGCTGCTGAGGATCTCCCACAGGCACAGAGTGGCTGTGGCCCACCTTTGATGCCACTGAAGGGAACTCCTCGTGACAGACGTTTGGGGAGAGAAACAGAATTGTGCTGTTTTCCTGCGGTCTTTCAGCGCGTTCTTGTCAGGTTGCAGAAAGTGGGGCTTTGAGCAGATCTCCTGGCACAAGTTATCACGCTGGATATTTAAGGGGAAGCTGAAAAGCCATTCCCAGCCCTTTTAGGAGCTGGAGATTGTTCTGACATCCTGTCTCTGGGGCTGCCTGGGGAGACAGGACATCTCTGCATGAAGCAATTTGTTCCGCTGTCGGCACAGCTGGTGGGTTCAGCATCACAAAGGTCAACCAGACCATCCTGGGAAGCACTGCTGGGTCACTCCAGGAGACACCGGAGTGCTGCTGCCCCCTGAGACACGGTGGGCAACCCTCCAGCAGGTAAAAAAGGGACAGGATGTGCAGCGCCGGACCCGGGTTTCAATGGCTTGTCTGAAGCTCAGGGAGAGATAAGAAGCAAAGCCAAAAAACCCCAGACAGACCACTCAGGGAAACTGTGGCGCTGCTTTCAGATGCCTCCAGTTCCACTCGTGCCTCCTTCATTGTTCCTCAAGTACTTGGATAGAATTGAGGAAACCAAGCCCTACACAGAAGAGCAGAAGTAAAATTAGAAGCCAGGGGAGCAGACTTCCTCCAGACAAAAGCATCTTGCTGCTGAAAGCCCAGAATATCTGCTTTGACCCTGAACAGCCCTCCTGGCTCCTTCACCAGCTCCCCCTCATCAGTCTGGGCTGTTTCAGCCCCCGTTGTGATGCTGAGCCTGGGGCTCTGCTCAGCACATTTTGGAAAGAACTGCCTTTTGGCCTTCAGGTTTCTACTTTAGCTGTGCTGACCATGGTCCCATGCTGGCCATCAGCACTTACACTGGGATTCCCACCTTTTCAGCCATCCTGGAGCCCTCAGCCTTCCCAAATCAGCTGCTGCTGAGCTGCAGACAGAGCCCTCCACTCATACAGTGCTCACTGTTTGAGAGGAACAAGTGTTAGCTGAGCCCAGCTGGGAAGTAAAACCCCTTATCTTTGTCCTGGAATGAGCTCAAGCCCTGCAGAACATCCAGGGACTGCCTTTCCTGCCAGGGAATTGGGCTTTGCCACGACAGGGCACGGGAGGGAGGGAAGAGATCGGACCAGTTTTCTACAAACCGCTCTCAGATGGCTCCTATTTCTTCTTGGAAATGGCTTTCCCCTCTCACTCTGCCTTTCCCCTCATGAGGTCTTGACCCACAGACAGGGAGGGTGGAATTGTCTCAGCTCTGGGCACAGATGCTGTTACAAAGGGCACTCTTCTTGCAGGCACCAGCTGCACTTCACCTGCTGCTGCACACATTTAATTCGCTGTGGTGTCTGACTCCGTCTGAGCCAGAGGCACCAGGCAAACACTCTGCTGGGGATATTCTGGCATTTGCTTTCTAGTCACAATTTAGAAACCCAGAATGAAAAAAAACCATTAAGCCTGGAGAGGAAATCAATCAGTCCAAGTGTTTCAGAACACCAGAGGATTTTAGTTCAGGTTACAGGGAAAGGGTTCATTCAGCCTTTTTTAATAATGCAATATTCCATATCCCACATAAACAGAGGGGTAAGACAGAAAACCCTTTTGCCTGGTTGCAGTTGAGGATGTCATGCAGCTGAAGAATGGTGTGAATACCTCTGCTATTCTTCTAGTTTGTTCTCAGTACCTGGGCATGGCTCTGTGCCTGCCTGTCTACCTGGGCTAGACCATTCCTGTCAGCACTTGGCAAATCAGGTTTCCTTGGGATTGCACAGGTTCTGTGGGTGGAACTCACCTCAGCCGCCTGGTTTCTTGATGAAGGGCCCTTTGTTCACGGGGCTTTTTGGCGCTTGCCTTGACCATTTAACGTCTTGCTGCGCCTCGCCACGATTTTAGCCACACCAGTGTGGTACCCAGAGGGTGTGATGAGCCTTTGGGGATGTCCCATCGAGACAGCAGTGGTGGAGAATGGGCTTTGCTATGACATGTGAGCTGGAAAAAAACCACAGGTGGAGATTTCTCGGAGTACAAATGCTGCAGCCACAGAATCCCCCCCATTTCCACCAGAAAGCCACAAAGCCGTGTTTGTGCTGAACCATTTCACGGGGAAGGAAAGGCTGTAGACCAGCAGGTCCCCTTTCTTATCCAGAAAAGACTAACAGGATAGAACAGAGCAACCCCCAGGCGGTGGAGGTTGTTCTCCTGTGTAACTGTGCCCCAGGGCAGGGCTGTTCAGAACAGATGCACCATCTCCCCATCAGTCCTGGATGTGGCTGCTCAGCAAAACCCCGTGAACACCCTGGAGACAAGGAAAATTCCCTCCAAAGCCTGGCCAAGCCTCCCTCTGGCACAACACATTTCCATGAGGTCACTGTTGGAGTTCCTCCTCTGTCTGGATCGTTCACAACCAGGAATCAAACACTTTCTCTTCGAGCTCATGACCCCTCGTGTGCAGGATGTTTTACCGTGCTCTGCCGTGGGACATGAAGTGTCTTTGCATTCCTGCTGGCATCCTCCGTATCTGCTCCAGAAGGATTTGGGATACTCGCTGCAGCATACATGACATGACATGGCTCCAGCTTTCGTGCTCCTTCCAAAACAGCAACACAGGAAGGTCTTGTCATCCTGATTGATGACAGCCCGTAACAAAAATGATTCCAGGAATCCCTGTACTAAAACTGTCTGCTTTTTGATCCGCAATCCTGGAAAACACTGGATTCCTGTTGGGGTCAGAGGTCTGGCACGAGGGGTGAAAACGCTGCGTTTTTGCTGCGTTCGTTCTGCTGACGAAACGGGGAGCAGTGGGAGTCCCCTCACATCCAGCCAGGGACTCCTCTGAAGGGGCAGGAGAGAAGAGGGAAGAGCCCCCAGAATTTCACCACTGCTTTGGAGATTTGTAGGGAATTCCACGCAGGGAGAGGAAGCTTGGTAGCCTGCGTGAATGATGATGCAAGCGACAACAAATAGTCTGGGGGAAGGACTGCAGGAAAAAGGGGCCTTTTTTTTTTTTGCAGTTTCACAGGTCCATCAGTTTTCCTTGTTTACCCTGTGGGACACCTCTCCATCATGTTCCATGGGTCACCTCCATTCCTGACCAGCTTGCCACGGCCTCTCAAGAGCTTGTCGGTCATGGAGATGAGGAAAGGCACAGAACACACGAGAAGAGGAGCTCTGAGTGTCTTTTATTGGCAGAGCGTCACAACAGCAACGTCCTTGACAGGTGTCAGGAAGCAGAGGCAGAAAGAGCCCCATGTGTGGGAGAACTCTGCAAAACAGGATCCGCCAGATTTCCTCTGCAGGACTAGGGATCAGGGCAGGCCCCACACTTTGAGCAGCCCAGTTTGAACGCAGCCTTCCCTGCCACCTCTGCTGAACAGCAACAGAACCACCTGGGAGTTCCAGCTCGAGGTGCCCGAGGGTGACCATCGCTCCCTCCCTCCCTTTTTTTCTGCCCTGTATCCCATCCATATACAAACCTATGCACATAGAGCTGTCCTCTTTCTTTTGAGAGCCAGGAGGGAAAATGGCTGTGCAAGTGGTAAGTGTTACCTCATTTCTTGGTTCAGCTGGGAAGGGGAGGAATAGCTGGAATTGCAGATTTTCAGTAAAGACCAGGATTTGAGTCTAATCATGCACAGAGATGTGGCTCAGTGTCAGTGTGAGTGCAGCTGTTGCTGTTTCCATACTCTATTTCTTTGAATGTTTAGTGGCATTCCCCGTGACCCATCACATTTTTGGGGGGATTTCTAGCAGCATTTCTAGGAATTTGCTGCAGTGGCAGGTTTCCACGAGGCTGATCTGTTCAGCTTAGTTGGACTTCAACTCCTTTCCGACTTCAGTAACGTTTCTTTTTGGATTTGATTTGGCTCCTCTCTCCTGTTGGGAAGCGAGGAGTGTGGATGTGGCTCTGCATTCACATCACCTGCCGCTTCTTTCTTGACTTGAAGAAGCAAATTCCTCTCGCAGAAGGAGCCTCCCTGGAAGGGTGGGGAGCAGAGGGGACGTTTCTGTCTAATAGTGCCACTTATTTGCGGGGGAATATTTGTGCTCTTGTTGTCCTCTCATCATCGGGTCAGGCATTACAGCACCCAGCCCTGGAACAAAAGTCTCTTATCCCCAAAATAGACGGGAATTGTTTTGATGGCTTTGCATGCATCAAGTCACCTCTTTCTTTATGGACTGCTGGAATTGCAGCTATTTCCCTGGTGTGACGTGGGAGGACACAAGGCTGGCAGGACTGGCAGTGAGGAAGAGTCAGGCAGAGTGTTCCCCAGCAGAACCCTCCACCCCCTCGGGCTTGTTTGTGCAGCAGGATTTCTAATCTGCCTTCTTTTGACTGGAAACAGCAACTTGTTGATGGCAGGAAGTCTTTCCCCCCTTGTTACTTTCAGATTTCACCCTGCGCTCTCAGATCTCAGCGTGGCTCTTTCCAGGAGCGAGTTCAAGTTGGATATTAAGGATTATGTGCCCCCAGTGTTGGCATCATGTGCAATGAGGCTCCTGCCTGCATTGGGTGGCCCAGGGTGGAATTGGTCCCTTCCCACAGAAACAAGTGACTGTTAAGTCCTTGGAAATCTCACCAGCCCTCCTCTACCCCTTTAATTGACAAAATGACCTCAAACTGAGTCTGTGATGGTGAAAAAGGACACATGAGCCTTGCCAGCTCCTGAGGCTTGGTTTGTCAGGGCAGTGGCAGCCTTGCCCAGGGACAGAGTGTGTCCTGCTCCACATCCTTTCCCTCCTGAGCTTCCCAGTGCTCCAGGAGCCCGACTGGCCCAGCTCTTTTGTGCCAGAAAAGTCAGCATTGGATTGTCCCATCCTGCCTGTGGCTTTTGTGCACCAAAGCCTGGATCCACGAGGCACCTTCACCTCCAGAACTTGATGACTGTGTGGAAAATAAGGAATCAGTGCCCTGAAGGAGAAACTTGGAGCTGACTCAGAGCTGATCCCATGCTATGCTCCCTCTGTCACTGCTCAGCATGGGGGGGACAAGTTTCCAAGTGTTCCAGGAGCATGGAGTGAGCTGGCCAAGGTCAGCCAGGCTGGAGGAGCCCTGCTGACGGCACGAGGAGTCATTCCCTCTCCTCCCACTCACTCCCCAGCTGCCCTGCTGGGTTCACACAAAAAGGGGGATTGTTTCTTGTGCTCCAAGCTTTGTTCCTGCTCACGTGTTTTTGCCTTATTCCCGAGAGGGGGTAAAAGGCTCCAGATGCAAAGGGAGCCCCCAGCAAAGCCCATCTGAGAGGCAGCCCCGTTATAAACCCCGAAACTGGAGGTCAGTGCCTTTCTGGCAGCCTGGAGCAGAGAAATATCGGGAAATCCCTGCCCCAGACTGGTCCAGTTGTGCTCCTCTGCTGCAGTGCTGAACCTGTTCCACCCCAGCATGCCAGTTCTTGGATGGCATTTATCCCGAAGCCAACCTTCTCTAGTCCTAGAGGCTGCTGGCATGAGGGGGACAACGGGAAAGCTGCAGAGCCGGGAGTGCCGAAGCTCGAGCTGTCACCTGGGTGTTGAGGCTGATGGAAAATCGGCCTCACTCCGGTCTGAATTCCAGGCTGTGAGCAGAGAGCAGAGCTTGGCCAGCGCTCCTGCAGCTGCACTTGAAGTGGGGGCCAGGCGGTCTCTCCTGATAGGAACTCAGCAGCCACCCTCTGCTTCCCTTTCCTGTTGTGACTGGATGCTGTTGTGACACGCTGGGTGCTCAGAGGCCCATCCATCACTGCCCTTGCCTTGCCTCCCCCCACCCACCACGCTAGGAACTCCCAGAGCCTGGCAGGATTCAGAGAAGCCTCTAAAAATAGAGCACACCTAAAATACAGCTGATGGGAGCAGGAACTCTGCTGGGGGGGCTGCTCTGTTCCTGACCACCACTGGGTTGTGGCTCCAGGGCTTGGGAGGGGGAAATAATACCCTTGGTGGCCTCTCCTTGTGCCACCACCGCTGTCTGAAAGGTGAGGCAGAGATGGATGGAACAGCACTGTTGTCCAAATAAGCTGCTGAAAGTCGTGATGGAGTTAACTGAGCCCTCCAAACCCCACCCAGCAGCGTGTCAGGGCTGCAGGGGCCTTAGGCTGTAAAACTGCCTTAACAATTACTGCTGGGACTCAAAGAACTTGGGGACAGAAGGTAAGACAAGCAAAACAGATGACAAAGCAGCCTCCTGGGGAGGGACTCTGATCCCCTTCGCTTTGGTTGTTTCTTTACAGGCTCCTCCCTGAGGCATCCTGCAGACAAACAAACCGGGCAGGCTGTCCAAATGCAGAACCTCCCGTGTGCAGGAGGCTTTCTCTGCCACGTCTGCCTCTTGTGTGCGTGTGCACACGCCTGCAGGATGCTCTGAACTGTCTGTTCTCCCTCTCCCAGACTGACACGTTGAGAGCCTACAATTCTAGAGAGAGGCTGAGGGTTCTCACGGCTGAGAACTTGCCGTTCAGTGGGGAATAGCAGCTTATTGTGTAGGTGGAAATTCCTCAGGAAACCCAGTTCTAAGGAGATTCTCTTAAAATTGGCTTTTCCCAGTTGTCTGGGCTTTCCTAACAGGATAGAGATAAGGGATAAAAGTCAAGCAATAAGGAAAAGGATCCACTCCAAAGAATAGCCTTTGGTTAAAAATTGACCACTACATCCAGACCTCGCTTGTACTGCTTAGAAGTGGGTCCAATTCTTGGAGCTATTTGTCTTCCTGGCAAGCAAAGAGAGGCTACAGTTTGGGTCCAGCTGGGAAAAAAAGGCAGTCAAATCCTGTTTTGTGGAGGAAATGAAGCAGGGATCTGAAGTCTTGGAGAATCTCTGCTAGAGATTGTCAGGGATAAACATGAGGGTTCCCCCCCAGTCAGAGCCATTCAACTCACATGCTAAGCCCAAGGAATGAGACTCGAGAACACTCTGCTGGGAAAGCCTCAGGATCCAGAAGCCAAAGGGTTTTTCCCATCTGTGCCCTCCTCCCCTGGGGCTGCACAGAATGTGTGATTGGGTGGAATCTGTGCTTTGGTCCACACCAGGATGGTGGTCCTGCCTGTTCCTTTGGGGGATCAGTGTTCCCTACCCTGCTCCTCGTCCTGGGCTGAGCTGGAAGCTGAGCATGCAGCAGTGAGGCAAAGGGCTCTGTCAGCTCCTCCTTGGCAGGGAAGCTGATGCGTGTGGACAGCACTGGCATCTCTGCAGAGGGGTGGAGGATCGTTCTGACATCCCAACAGCTCCAAACTCAGCCTGCTGCACAGCAGGGCAGCCCTCACAGTAACAGGGAGGGACAGGGACAGGGAGCTGGGCTGTTTCTGACCTACCTGACAACAGGAGACATCCAGAAGCCTCTGGAAGAGCAGAGGTCCACATTGTCTTTTGCTGTTTCTCCTGGTTTAGCCCTTCATTGCTTTACCCTGTGTGGAGTAGCCTGCTCTAGCTGTGAGCAGTCAGGATGAGTCAAAGGAATTACAGCAGTTCCAGGCAGGAGAAAATGAAATCTCTGGCCTTGAGGTACTCTGAATTTAGGGTTGAGAGTCCAGGCTGCTCCTGCACTTCAGCCCAGAAGTGGCTGTATTCTTGTGTTGTGTGACATTTTAGGATGCTTTGGGGTAAAAGAGATCATCCAGAAGCTAGACCTTACCTCACTGTGCAGTCACTCCTAGGCACTGGTCGACTTCTGAGAAACATAAAACTGGTGAATGCGGCAAGTAAACACGTCTATTTTTGTAGTTTGTCTTCCAAGTCAAACAAAAATAAGAGATGACTTGAGGCTGGAGGCTCCGTGACACACTGTTAACTGAGAAGTGGCAACACGGGGGCTGATCCTCTGCTGTAAGTCAGGCTGGCATTTCTGGGGTCAGGGAGTTGAAGTTCATGCCCTCTGGCCATGCAGCCTGGGGCTGTGTAGAAGCTGAGTGTGACTGGGGCAGTGGGATGAGCTGTGACTGGGCATTTTGGGGGGAAAACCTGGAGCTGGCTGGGAATGCTGTCAGTGTTTCAGCTGCTCTCAGCATCCTCTGCCGGGGTCTCACCTTCCAGCCCAAGGCCTGGTGCCTGGATGCCAGTCGGATCCCTGGCTCCTTGGGTATCTCCCCATCTCTGCTGGGCTGCACAAACCTTGCCTGGTGCTCCAGGGGAAGTTTTCACCCCCATCATCCCCCCGGCGCTCGCGAAGTCGCTCTGCTTCCTTTCCAAGTGGGGAATTTCCAAACTGCCATATAAAGATCCCCCAGCAAACAAACCCGCCTATGTGGAGCTGAAACAAGGGCTGTGTTCCCAAAAGCCTGTTTGTTCCAGCTGCAGTCATTTGTCTCGGAGAGGATGTTGCATCTCTTCAGAAATCGTGGATTGTTTACATCCCTGGAATGTCACAGCAGCTGCTGCACGACACCAAAACCTCCCCCAGGGCAGGGCACTGAGGTGTTGGTGCTCTGTAAAATACGTGTGTACCTGCCTGAGCCTCAGCAACATCACGACCAAAATACGGTTGATTGGCTTTTATTTGGGATTTTTGTGGGTTTTTTCCCCTCAGTTGATCCCGAGCTGTTCTGCAGCTCGGCACCTCATAGCCCGGATCATCACTCCAGGTGAATTTTGGCCAAGGCAGGTGGAAAACCTGAGCTTAGCAGTGATGTGGAGCTGAGCTGAGCTGAGCTCTGCAGCCAGAGTTTGGGCTCATTTATCCAGGAGCAGATCTGCAGTGACACTTCAGAGCGCAGGATGCATCCAGGAAAGAATCAGCACTAGCAGGCACCAGCCTTACTGGAAACAGGATTTGCCAATTACTGTAAAGTTTAAAAATAAACCCGAACTGTGTAAGATCTAATTATTTTCCAGGCTGCTTTTTCCTGCTTCCACCTATCCCAGCAGGACTTACAGGGACATAAAGGCTGAAATCCCTCCAGGCTGCAGGGTTTGAGGCTGAATGGCATTCACATTGATAAACTGGCAAAAAAGGGGATTATTCTCAGATGAGCAACACTTCCTTGGGAAGTGAGTAATGGAAGGGAATCGTCTCCAGATACCCACCATCCCTGGTCAAGGGGCTCTGGATGTGCATCTGAGAGTCCTGGGAACAAGACCCAGAGCATTTCTAGGTGATTTTCTCAGAACAGGACATGGGGGCAGGAGGAGGATGGGGCAGGAGAGTCTGGGTTAGTTGAGGAGAAGCAAAAGGTTTGCAGTGGGGCAACACCTGCTTCCCCCAGCTCATCCCTTCAGTATCTCTGGTCCAGGATCCAGGCAGTGTGAGAACAGCAGGCAGGACACACACACCAGGAGAGAACAAGGATGAGACTGGACAAATCCTGCACTCAGCAGTGGCTTGGAAAGCCTTTTTTGCAATCCCCAGGTGGGGAGAAAATCAAACTGGGGGAAATATTAATCAGTGGTTTCATAAATCCCACAAAATTCGGAGGGTTCCTCCTCTGCTATTTTTTAGCCCGTCCTGTTGGTCACTCCCTGTGTTAAGGAGGTGATGGTTGATGGGTCTCTTCATAATTAGGTGTAACTTTCCAGCTTTTTCCTCTACGAGTAACATCTTGGATCTGTCCAGAAGCAGCACATGTAAAAACCCACAGAGAAAAGGGGAAAGAGACTGTTGTCACCTATAGCTGACGAGTAGGAGCCCGAAGTAGATCCACGGAGAGCAGGACAGAACAGGAGAAGGGAAAGGTTTAATTTGGTTTGTGTTCTGGCAGATTCTCCTGCACAGGAGCATTGAGAGGCTGCAGCCAGTGAAGGCTGACCCTTGGGGGCTTTGGTATTTGCTCTCTGCCAAACCCTCAGCCCCTCCGTCCAGCGGGACGTTCGTCACAGGTTTATCTTTGGGAGCGTGAGTCCCCTTTGACTCAGGATCACGGACCTGAGGACGTATTTAACACCACGCCGAGGGAGACGATCCATGGGCGCTCCGTTGCAATTCCCAGCGCTGCTCCGTGCCCGGCAGCAGCTCCTTCCCTGCAGGCTCTGTGACAGCAGCAGCCCTTCCCCAGGGCACGGCAGGTCCGAGTGTCCCCCCCGTGTGCCCCCCGGGCAGGGCAGGGACGCGCTGGGCAGCACTAGGACCTGCGGAACGCTCCCTGCCTCCTCCCCGAAGATTAGCCAATATTCCCAGGGCAGGGCAGCTCCCCAGCCTTTCTACTTTTCCTTTCCTTTATATACGTGTTTTCCCTTCTTCCAGCTCATTCCAGAGCAGAGAGCTTTGGATTTCTCTGAGCTTTTCTCTCCTTTTTTTTCCCCCCCCTGGCAGCTGGCCTGCTGCCAGTGTCTCGCAGGGCCAAAAAAGTTTTTATCTACAGGGATATATTTTTCAAACCAGCCCAGCTGCGCTCAGACTGCAACCGAATCCCCGCTCCTGGGGCAAGCTTAACTGGGGAGAGGAAGAGCGGCAGGGGTGCTGTGTGTGCCTCTCCTCCAGCTATTCCTGTCAGGATGGATTTATGACTCTAAAAGGAGTGGGGTGGGGGGCGGGATAGGGGGAGGAAGGAAAATTGCCTCCAGGAGCCAGAGCTTGCACCACAGCCCAGCGAAACGCGCGGGGAGGAGCAGCCGGATCCCAAGGCATGAGCAGCGTGGAAGTGGCACCCCGGGATCTGGTGGATCCGTGAACGTACTATGACTGATCTTAAGCTTTTCATCTGCCTTCACAGAGCCCAGCCGCTGGATTTAAGGTAGTTTGCCCCGGACCAGGCTTTGCTATGTTGGCCAAGGCAGTGCTTTCTCTTGGTCTGTGGCTGCGGTTCGCTGCAGGACAGGACACACCTGAGCGAGGTGAGTGCCTGGAAAGGCGAGGCATTCCCGTGGTGCCTTCCCCCATTTAATACCTCCTGCGCCTCAGGGCTTCTCCCGAAACCTTTTCAGAATGAAAGCTGAGATTGTATTGATGCTTGAGGTGTATAGTTATACTTGTGTGTTCCTTTGCTGGTGCAAGAGCGGAACAAACAAACAAACCTGTCTAAAAATCGCCTGTTTGAAATCTTGTCCTGTTTGTTTCCAGTAGGGAAAAGGAAACTATTTCAAAAACGTGCAGAGTTTAGTGTAATCATATAGAAAAAATCCTTGCTCCTCACTGTTACCTCTGTTCTGAGGGACAATCATTAAGTAAAACCAGTGATTAACACTATCCTTGCTAATCTCTGTAATTCGGTTGTTACAGTTCCTCTGTAAAATGCTTTCTCTTGAATACTGTCCATGGAAAACAAATGATTGTGGGTCAGTCCTGCAGAACTGGCAGTGGGAAAAGGGACGTGGAGGAGGTGACTGTCTCATTCCTGGCCCCTGCACTGTGGTGCTGGGCAGAGACTTATCCCACACTGTGGTGGCTGAGCTGGTGCAATTCATTTTTGTGCTGCCTTTTTCCTCGCAAGCAGAAAAGGTTCTGGGGCTGCAGGGCTGGTGCTGGCTGTGTCTGGTTTTTACTGCACCTGGGAAGTGTAATCCACTGGGAAAGGAGGGTGAATCTCTTGTCTGTGTGGACAGGAGGTCCTCAGACTCAGAGAGCAGTTCAGACAGCTGGGGTCTGATTCTGTTTCTGGTACCCAGAGCAGGCTGTGTCTACGGCTCAGCTCTCCTTGCAGGGTGCTGGATTCTGTCCCTCAGCGTCCCAGGCTGGTTCAGGAATGGCACTGCTGCTTCTGGCATTGCCACAGTGCCCAAAGTCCACGCGGGCTGCAGTTATTCCTATTGTCCTGCCACTCTGCTGCCCTGGCAGTTGTATGTGGCAGCTTCCCAGCCCAGGCGAAAAACAATGCTCAGACCTTCAGGGTATGTGACAAAGCCAGCCACGGCGTTCCAGAAGGGCTGTGCCCGGCTCCAGAGGCAGAGGTGTGTGTGCTGTGTCACTGATGTGCTGCCTTTGGCTCCACAATGCCAGGCACCCTGAGAGGAACGAACCTGCTGGTGGGGGAGATGCCCGTCCAGCAGCTTTGATGAGGAGCCTCCTCGGCTCCTCTGGGTGCTCCCTAAGGCAGCCCTGAGCGAGCAGCTGGACTGGGAAGGCTCCTGGGAATGGGCTGGTGCTTGTCCAGGGGTGCTGGGATGCTGCGCCGCGATCACACAGCAAGAGGAACTGTTTGAGAGGTCAGGATGCGTGTCCATAACCCTGTTTCCCTGGCACTTGACCGAAGGTGAAGGATTTTGGCTTCATTCCAGCTGCAGTGGGCAGAGGGAGGAAGCTGCTGGGTGGCCAGTGGTGCTTCCACATGCTCAGGAATGATTTGATTGTTCAGGGCAGTGGGTATTGATTTCATGCACCAAGGCACAGAGTCAAGGCAGAGCATCACACAGTTCCACCCCTTTCCTCTTTGGGTCCAGATTCAGATCTCTGTTGCATCAGTGTAAAATGTGACCATCTGATAGTCTGGGCTTTGATAAATGAAATCAGATTGTCATCACTGGGTTACTCTGGACTAGCTCACATGAAAATGATGGGGATATTGCCATCCCTGTGGGTGCAGTGAGTGACAAATAAAGACTTGGCCCATCCATATCCACTTTGTAGGGAGCCCTTACTGATCTCTGAAGCACAGCTCAGCACCTGCTGGCATTCCGTGATTCCAGAACTCTTGAGGCCCCAAATAAAACAGCAGAGATAATGAAACTCCTGATAAGATCCTAAGAGATGGCAGCACAGCTTCCTTCCTGCTGTTGGGATTTGTCTGAAGGGCCATTTCTCAACCCTCAGCCTGAAATCCGTGGCACAGACGAGCTGGAACCTGCACAGGCAGTTTGGGCTTTTAGTCACAGCAGTTTATTGTGCTTGGTGGGGCTCAGCTCCTGCATCAAGTGTGTGATCAACCCATCTCCCCCGGCACAGACCTCTCTGACAGAGGTCTGAAGTGCAAAACCCCTCCTGGGTGGCTTGGTGGGCCACCTCTCTGTCTGGGAGAGGTGGTGCCTCCCTCCTCCTGCCTCTCACTGTGATCCAGTGGGGCCACAGGGAAGCACAGCCCTTGTTCCTCGGCCTCCAAACCTGCCTCCACTCACAGGAGAACTTTTCTTCCCCTGCGTGGCCAAGCAGCGAGATGAGAAGACAAATGTGGAACGTCAAGCGCAGTTAACCAAGACAGGACATGATCTTTTCTGGCTGTAATTATGCTCCACGAGCTCCAAGCCCCACGTAAATCAGGCGTGTGGCATGTGTTCAGGTCCCAGCTGAGAGCAGGGGGAGCTCTGCAAGCGGATGTCTCCTGTCAGCATCACAGGGAAGTCTGGCCAGCTGTTTTTCTCCTGGAAAAGCCGACAGGCAGCACCGTGTCTCCATGGTGACGTGTTGCTCCCATATCAATCCCTTCCAAACACTTCTCTGCGTGGCTGATCTGAGTTTATCGACCAGGCAGTGACAAGAGGATCCTGCCCTGTGCCCTCTGTCGTTCCCTGGAGCCAAGCAGGGCGCGGGAACAGCAGTGATCCGAGGTCTGCAGGGTTATTCCGAGCAAAGACCTGACAGGGAAGCACTCATGGATGCCTCTTCCCTCCAAATCCCGCTGGAAGTGCGAAATAATCACTCGGCACGTTGCCAGACAGCCAATCATCTCTCTGTCTGGAGCAAGGAGACTGCCCAAAAACAGCAGCCGCTTGCGTAAGGCAGGGATTTAGCGGCAACCAACCTCCACAGCCCCACCTCTGGCACGGATGGCATGTTTGGATTGGATGCGGGACAAGGAGCAGGAAGAAGGATGATGAGGGAATTGAAAGCCTAGACCTGAGGGGAAGGACAATGGGGTGCCCGGTGGCTCTGTAAGCGCTGCCACGCTCCCGGTGTAGCGAGAGCCTTTTGTCTCGATTTTATTTTTGTGGATTCTTTCTGCTGCCAAAATCCGAAGGGGAGCAATTTGTTTCCATCTTGTGCAGGGCTGAGCGTTGGGTAGATGGCGTTTGTCTGCACGAAGGATAAGCCTTCTGCTCCACCCACAGACAGTCCCTTCAGCTCCAAAATACACCCTGCCCACCAGTGGGTTTAGCTGTTGGTTTTGTTAACCAGTTGTTAATCAGTTGTTGTTAATCAATGCTTTCTCCCCGGCAGGCAGAACCTTATGGTGTCAGGCTGTAGCTGTTCCTAATTAACACAGCTATTCCCAGCCATGCTTGATTGATGCCCAGTGTTCTGCCCGGCTCTCTCGGTGCCCCAGAGCTGCAGGGTGCAGGCCAGAGGGCATGGCTGTGACTCTCCTTTGATGTCCTTTTCTTTTAATGGGGTGTTCCACTCTGCTTTTCACCGCGGTGCTCCCCGTGCAGGTAGTTCTGGCAGCAGTGGGGTTTCCGCTTGCGTCTCCTCCCTGGAGGTGAACTCCAGATTCCCCTCCCAGGGCTTGTGCATGTGACCCCGTTGTTTACTGCTTGTGAGCGGTGTCCTCTGGCCATCGACCCCTGCCCTCCCAGGGCCAGAAGCTTTCACAGCTGTTTCTTGCAACGTTTGGGAAGCCAGTGACGCTCCTCGGAGCGGTGAGGAACTGCGATGTCCTCCAGGGAGGTGGCAGCCGTGTTCCAAGAGCTCTCCCTGTGTCCTGCCAGCCAAGTCAGTGGCTTGGACTGTTTCCAGCAGAGAGAAAATAATAGAATATGCTGGGCTGGAAGGGATCCATCAGGTTCATCCAGTCCAACTCCTGGCCCTGCACAGACACTCCACGAATCCCACCCTGTCCCTGAGAGCGTTGTCCAAACGCTCCTGGAGCTCTGGCAGTCTTGGGGCTGTGCCCAACCACCCTCTGGGAGAAGAACCTTTTCCTGGTATCCAGCCTAAACCTCCCCCCCCCCCAAAAAAAAAAATCAGAGAGCTCTGGCTACGTGTGCTCATGCAGCCAGAAGCACTAAACAAAGCCCTGCTGGAATGCCAGTAGGAGTTCTGGGAACCAGTGGCAGGGACCTGTAGGTCACAGTTCAGCTCCACTGCGTGATGTGGTGATGAAATTGCAGTTGCTGCAGGCACACAGGAAAGCTCACTGGACTTCACTTTCATTTTCTGCTCAGCTCTCAATGCCAGGTCACCGGGGGGGGTGTCTGTGGCACAGGGCTGAGCTGTGCTGGTCACATGGAACTGGCTGTGACCCAGGTGGATGGCAGGTCTCCTGCCTCCTCCTGGCCTCCCTGGATTAGTCAGAGAATCAAAGAATCACAGGATGGTTTGGTTTGGAAGGGACCTTAAAGATCGTCCAGGTCCACACCTGCCATGGGCAGAGACACCTTCCACTGTCCCAGGTTGCTCCAACCTGGCTTTGGATGCTTCCAGGGATGGGGCAGCCACAGCTTCTCTGGGCAACCCATGCCAGGGCCTCCCCACCCTCCCATGGAAGGATTTCTTCCTAATATCCAGTCTAAATCTGTCTAAACTCTGTCAGTTTGAATCCCCCTTGTCCTGTCACCACAGGCTCTTGTAAACAGTCACCTCCAGGTAACTTGAATGTTCTCCATTCCCGAAGGCTCCGCCTGATTTCTCCTGCAGTTCCTGGAGATCAACTCTGCCATATCAGCCAGCGAATTCTCAGATTTGGCACAGATAACCAAACTCTCCTGGCGGGTGCCTGTGCAGGTTTTGGGTTCACATCCCTCCTCTAACACTCTTCCCTCTCCCTTTCCCTTCCAGGTCCCCGGCCGCCGATTTCCAACACAGAGGGCGACCTCCTCTTCCTGCTGGACAGCTCTGCCAGCGTCTCCCACTATGAGTTCTCCAGGGTCAAGGAATTCATGTGGGACCTTTTGCAACCTTTCACCTTCGGCCCCAAAGACGTCCAGACCAGCATCATCCACATCAGCACCACGCCCACCATGGAGTTCCCGTTTGACCGGCACCCGTCTGGCGGGAGCCTGAGACAGGCGATCCGGGACACGCGGCAGCTCATGGGAGACACCAACACGGGCAAGGCTCTGTCCTTCGCCAAGGAAAAGCTCTTCAGTGGCGAGGCTGGAGCCCGGCCCGACGTGCCCAAGGTGCTGGTTTGGGTGACGGATGGGTTCTCCACCGATGACATCTCCGAGCCCATGCAGCTCCTGAAGGACATGGGGGTGACGGTGTTCATCGTCAGCACGGGCCGGGGCAACTACCTGGAGCTCTCTGCTGCTGCCAGCCAGCCCCCAGACAAACACCTGCACTTTGTGGACGTGGATGACCTGCCCATCATCACCAGGGAGCTGCAGGATGGGATCCGAGGTAGGCTGGGCTGGGCTTGTGGTCACTGGGAGTTTGCAACGGGGCTGAAGATGAGTTCAGATGAAAAAACCACATGACAACGCAAAACAACCCAGAGGGAATCTTTCAAAAGACAACTGGGTGGGGGCAGCAGCACAGTCTGTTTCTGCTGGTGGCCCAGATAAGCCCACCACTAATTTATTTCAGTGTTAATGAAGATGAGTTAATGCCTGGCTCTGCAGGGCAAGCAGTGGGGGAATCCCCCAAAACTAGTGGTCCTCCTGGCCCACAGGTGCTGCCCTTGCAAACTGTCCACAGTGCTACAGGTCCAAAAATAAATCAGAGCTTTTGGGAGGTCTGGGACAAACATCTCTCTTCCCCTTGGAAGGTTCCATGACCGAGTGGGACAAATTCCCTCCTGCTAGTGAGATGAGCTTGTGTTTGTAAGGAGTTGTTCAGTTGGTAATGAAGGAAGGAGGCTCGGGCAGGGTATTCTCTGGATTCCTTAAAAACCCCACAAGCCTTTGAAATGAGTCATGCAGGTCAGGCATCCGTACAGTCCCAGCAGAGCAGGAGAATGCTCCCACCTGCACAGGCTATTAACCAAAGGCTTCCCAAAACAGGCAACGATTCGACCTCAGCAAGAGGCTGCTGACTGTGGGAGCGAGGTGTCTGAGCCCCTTGAGCTTGATTTTCATACTGAGGGTGATTTTTTTTTCTCTAAAATGTTTGTCTGTCTGGCTCTGCACCAGCTGATGGAAAGGGAGGACACAAAGGCGTCGAATACATTGTGTACACAAAACGGGATGTGTGTGTCTGGGACTTGTCTAGGGTAGATCTGTCTTCCCAGATACCCAACCACGGGCTGGCGCTCCCTGAGATATCCAACTCCTGCAGTTGTTGTTCTCTTACAAAGCACACATACCCCACCACAAGGGTCCCTGCCAAGCTGCTGCTGCCTCAGGTGGGCTGAGAACCCTCCGTGGAACGGCTCAGTCTCCACAGAGAGAGAGACATGGTGGACCTGAGATAGTGCCAGTAATGCTGCTACGTGGAAGGGGTGCGAGGCACCAGGGACTGTGGATGGACGTGTGTGCTCACTCCTCCTCTTTTTCCTTGGCACATGGTCCCGACACAACAAGTCTGCAGAAGGCACTGCCAGCCAGCCTGGCTATGGCACAGCTGGCTCCTTCCAAGCGGGAAGGGAAGGGACTCCGGCTGGGAAGGAGCACAGCCTCTCTCCACCGCACCTTTTATATCGGTGTGTACCCAACGCGTGGCATTTGGTGCTCTCCCGGGGAAGGACCAACCTTGCGAAAGCAGGGCATTCCTCTGAGGTGACACCAGCTCTGTGCTTGCACCCGCTTGCTCTCCGCTCAGCCGCTGGAACTGACAACTGCCGACTTGTTCCATCCTTTAGGCTCCACCTTCTGAGCCAAGAGTTGCAGGGGCCCGTGTGCCCAGCAGGCTCAAAACATCAGCCACTCCCCGTGGGTACTCAGTTCAGGGGAGCACCTTTCTGATCTGAAATGAAGTCCTGGGTAACTGCTGGTGCTGGGAAGGTTTTACTCTAAGTCCTCTGGTGTTTTCACCTGGAATTGAATATAAGCAGGTGGCCAGAAGGAGGGATGTCAGGCCTTGAATGTCAACCCTGGTAATGGAGAAGTGTATTCCCTCCCACCCTCCCAGAATTGGAATCCTCCCCCATCCATATCAAACCAGAGAACTAAAACCATGAAGCAGAAGTGGTTTGTCCCAAATCCCTGCAGCAGAGAGGGCACCATGTACCCAGGGCTGGAAAGGATCACCTGCTGCCTGGCTGCGTTTCTTACACCCCTCAGGAAAGCAGCAGCATTCCTGCAAGTCTGACCCTGACCTTGCCAGAGTTCAGAGGATGCCAACAAACTTGTGGCTGCAAAATAGTGCTTCAAGTCACCAAGAGGCAGGAGGTGGAAGGAAAGCGTGTCATGAGCCATCTCTGAGTGTTGCTGGATCCTGCCTGGGTCTAACACAGGAGATTAACTTGCTGCTTCCCTCTGGGAACAAGGAGGTGCTGGGAAGCACACCAAGGACATCTGTT
The DNA here is from genome assembly GCA_035584735.1 of Pseudotriccus pelzelni. NCBI lineage: Eukaryota > Metazoa > Chordata > Aves > Passeriformes > Tyrannidae > Pseudotriccus > Pseudotriccus pelzelni. The sequence goes on along the minus strand of JAWMRA010000052.1, from coordinate 5,385,260 downwards.
TTCAGGGGATTATTGCCCTCTTTATATGCTTAAGGAATCTGTGATCTGGCAAGGAGGGGCAGAGCTGTTTGCCGTGGGCTTCCTGTGCCCTGTCACTTTGATGTGCCCGATTTATTCACAGCATCCCTGAGCCTCCAGGCTCACTTATTTCCATTCCCTGAGCTTTTGGCAGGACTTTTGGCACCGAGGCCTTTCCTCTGCTCCCTGTTCCTTCGTGGCTTGGCCACTGGTGTTTGTGGGGCTCACAGAAGGGTGCAGTGTCCCAGGACCTCTGATCCTTCTCCCAGCCTCTCCACGCTCCAAGCGGGTGGAGTGCTGCTGGCTGGCAGCGTGTGGATGGGAGGGCAGGGCACGGAGCAGGGAGGGAAATGTTCCTGCCTGCCTGGGAGAGCCAAAGAACAGCTCACAGGAAAAACTGAGGCTGTTTTACTTGGTACAGGGAAGTTGGCAGGGACTCGGAGCAGCTCGGAGGAGGAGAAGCTGATCCTCTCCCTGCTGAAGGACAAGTCTGGGAGTGCAAAGTGACCCCATTTTGCAGGTCTGGGCAGACTTTTGTTCCTCTTTTTTCCTCTGTGCAAAGGGGAGCCAGACAGATCCACCCACAGGACTCTGTGAAGGATTTAGGCATGAGCCGGAGGGTTGTATCATAACGTTTCAGGAGTGACACTGTGCAGAGCAAATACACTTCTTCAAGGCTCAGGGTGCTTCTAAAAATTCTTTAGAAACAAAAGAGCATCTTTATGTTTTCATATGTCACTCCCCTGGAGAAACAAAGTCCTGTGTGTTTCTGCCCCTCTGAAAGATCAGAGAACAGTGGAATTCTGCCCAAGATGGGCTTGGGAGGCCATGAATGTGGGAAGGGTCAAGCAGCAGAGGAAGCTGGGGGAGCTGTGAGCATCAGAAGAGGTATTTGTGCCTGGCATTTGGGGCCTGAGACTCAAAGGTAGCGTGAGCCTTGAAGAGAAGCCTCTGTGCAGGGGCAGGGAGAGGTGAGACGGCACAAGAGGGCTCTGAATGTTGAATGTCACCGAACAACAGAGCTCTGTGAAACCCTGTGGGCAGTGACCTCAGCTGGGATGAATTGAGCTGGCTCAGCAACGCTGGGCAGTTCCCAGTTCCTGCCCCTTCTTCCTGGCCACTGGGCACTGGCAGAGCAAGGAGAAATGGAGTTCTTTACACCCTGGGCTGCTTCACACACTGGAGAGAATGTAGTGGCTTGGCTTTGCTGGGAGGTGCTTTCCACAGGGAGCTCAGGATGGGCCACACCTTGGTGACTTCAGGGATCAGCCAGTACTGCTGCCAGCTGCATCTCCCACCCAGCAGGGCTGGGATTTCAGATGTTCCATGTTCTGGGTATTGATTCTCGCTCCTCTTTCCCTTGCAGATGTTCTCCAAGCCAATCGGCTCCATGCGGTCGATATCACCTCAAGCAGCTTCCGTCTGATGTGGCCCAAGCTCCTCTCCCAAGAAACTGGCTACTACACCCTGGAATACGCCCCAACAGATGATCTAGCAAGGAAGAGGACAAAGCAGGTGGCTGGGGCTCACACCAGCCTCGTGCTGAGCAACCTTGCACCAGAAACCACTTACGAGGTGGCCCTCATTCCTGAGTCCAACGTCCACTACTTCCCTCCCCAGACAACAAGGGTTACCACGCTGGCAGGTAAAATGGGCAAGGCTGCAGCAGCTGCTCTGGGAACAAGGAGCTCCCTGTCTCCTACCTGGAGGCTGGAGGAGCAGCTGGGGGAGAGGAGCGTGCTGGAAGCAGGTGTATGTGACTGATGGGAACTCTTTGTGTAAGAGGGGAGGAGATGGGGAGCGCTCGGAGCAGAAACCAGTCCCTCTGTGCAGACCAGTCATTTGGGCCAGAGAGTAACTTCGATTTGTGCTGGATGGCAGCATGCAAAAAGGTGGCACACTGAAAACTAAGCAAAGTCATGGTGAACTTGTATCTGATGTTAATTTTCTGGGTGCAAGAACAGTTCTGGCTGGGTAGTTCTGCCCCGTCTATGCAGCACAGGGAGAGAAACCAATCTCTTAGGGCTGAGCTGGGTTGTGGTGACTTGGATGACTATCAACACCCACTTGCTGGGTTGATTTTCTTCCACCTCCTGAAAGCCAGGTACGGTGCAGGTCAGTTATGCTTCTCTGACAGCATTCCTATGCCTTGAATTACATCCTCACTCACATCTCTTTTTGTTTCTTCCAGAGGAAATAAGCCCAGCTCAGGTTCTCATCTCAGAGTCCGGGCCACGCAGCTTCCACGTGAGCTGGGCTCCCACGCTGGACAGTGTGATGGGCTACCAGGTCCTCTATGGACCCCTCCCAGGGAACTCAGTGAGGGTGCTGGAGGTGGATGGGAGGCAGAACAGCACTGTGGTGGAGAATCTGGCACCCAACACCACCTACCTGGTGACGGTGACTGCAATCTACAGGTCGGGGAAGGAGAAATCCCTGTCAGCCAAGGCGTGCACCCAGGAAGGTGAGCGAGCAGCAGGGAACCGTCAGCACAAGGAGTCCCTGAAGTGGCCCTGTGGCCTTCCCACCTGCCTCTGGGTGAGGCCAGAGAACTCTGAATCCAGTTACTGGGGTGGGATGACCAGGGGAAAGCTGCAGCTCCTGATGAGCAGCAGTGATGTGCCATCAGGGTGCAGCAGATGTGTGAGGACTGAAGAGAATCAGGCACACACAGTGTGATGGATGTTACAGGGGGTGCTGATGCTGCTGGTTCAGCACAAGCAGAATGGACCTGGAGATCCCTGGATCTCTTTAAAAGGGAAAGAAAACTGCCTTTCCCCCTTGTCTCCTCTGTGACTGAGCATTTGAGGGGTAGAAGTTTAACCAGCAGAAGCTTCTCCTTTGAAGAAATACCTGTAAAAGTATTGCAGGAGGCAAAGTCCAGCTCTTATCAGGGCTCAGGAGTGAGGAGCTCAGGGAAAGAGAGAGCTGAGGGTGTGGAAGGTGACAGTCAGTGCCTAATGGTGCCAACAAAAGTACTTTGTGCTGGACAAAGTTAAGGACTAATTAGGCCAAGCTCCTCCAGTGTGGAGATGTAGAGTTATGCCGGGTCAATGCATCTACCAGGTGTAAAAGCTACTGGTCTGAGATTTTAATGGAAAGTGAGATTCCCACATGAATCCAGGGGTTGGTGCTTTGAGCAAAATACCAGACACTGGTAACAGCATCTGAGTTTGCCTTTCTAAAGCCACGTATGCCCACTGTTCCCCGGCTGGAGGAGGCAGCCCCCAACCACCACCACCCCTCCTGCTTCTGGCCCCTGGGAAAGCAGGGACAGGCAGGATCCTTGGCAGGCAGAAATCAGGCCTTTCCAACTGTGGAATGGCCCAGACTGGTTTAATTGTCACTGCTATCATCTTCATCTCTTGCTACTGTTAGAAAACAGTGAACAACAGAAAACAAAGCCCAGGCTGGCTTCGGGAGGGAGGGAGGCAGGAACGGCCTCTCCACACAAATGTCCCCCAGTGACGCGGATCTTCTCTCTCCAGAGGGCTCCAAAGTGAGGCACCTTCGCTTCGAGGACATGGGCCCCAACACCCTGAAGGCCTCCTGGGACTCCGCCGACGGGCAGGTGGTGGGTTACAGGGTGCGGTGCCGGCGGCAGACGGGCCCCTCCTCGGTGCTCAGCGTCTCCCCGCAGGTGCACAGCGTGCTGCTCACCGACCTGGCCTCGGGCACCACCAACAAGGTCTGCGTCAAGCCCGTGTACAGGAACCAGCCCGGCCAAAGGCTCTGCCGCATGGTGCGCATGCAGCCAGGTGAGCTGGGAGGGGGGGGGAGCAAAGCACCTCCTGGGGGCACTCAGCCCCCTGATGCCCCAAACCCGAGCTCCTCAACACCAATCTGGAGGTGTGGGAAAGGGCGTCGTTTATTCGTCAGCACGCTGGACGTGGGGAGGAGAGCTGCCCTCAAAGGACAAAATGGACAGGGCTTTTTGTTGCACGCACTGTTCATGTAGTCGTTCGATTGTCTTGCTTGCTTAATACATATTCATTGGTTTGCTTTACATAGTCACACCCTTATTGGAAGTCCTTTTTTGGTCCTTCCGGGTCTTCTTCCTTGTCTTGACCTCAGTTCTTGAGCATCATAGTATTTCACGCCCCAAAAACTGTAACATTTGTTTTTTATCTTGTTTGGGCACACAGAGCTTAGTTTACGTGCTGTTTGTTTGAGTTCCATCCCTTATCTAATTCTCTAGGGCTTCTCTAAGATTATATTGTCCCTTATTTGGGTATTCTGGGATGCTGTGGGTAAAGTTTCCGTTTCTCCTACCAGCCCCGAGGTGCTGGAGAACCAGCGCAGAGGAGCCCTCCTGGCTGGAATATTCTGTGCTCATCAGCTGGCTTGTCATGGGGCTTCATCACAGCACCAAAGTGACCAAAGATGGGCTCTTTCACCTATTTTTTGGAGCAAGACTCCTCCTAGTGGAGTATATGGCAGGCAGGAGGAAAAGTGTACAGTGGAGACAGTCCTGGAACTACTTGGGGATAATGAGGGTGGGAATACTGCTAAAAGCTGGCATGGCCATTGGAAACACTTTAATTTAGAATATTGACCACCCTTCACTCTCCAACGTGGCTGGGACCAGGCAACTATTAAAGCCAGTTACCACACAGCAAGAGGCTGGAGGGAGAGTAAAAACGACCACAGGGGTGAGATCTCCGGCTCAGTCAAACTTGGAGAAGAGTGGACAAAGCTGACATTGTATTTCTTGTGCTCTTCCAGCTACAGAGGCCCAGGGGTACAGGCACAGACAGAGAGCGTGACGGACCGGAGTGAACTGATTCCCAGCAGAACAAGGGATCCTGCTTGGACAAAGACTTGGACAAAAAGGAGGGGTCAGGGGAAGCTCAGAGATCATCCCCCAGCCTGCACCGTCCCTAGAGGTGTCCTGGTGGTCGAGCCCAAAGGTGTCCTCAGCCAAGTTCTCTGGAAGCTCAAAGGTTTGGCTTGGCTGGGTGGAACAACCAATCTGGGTAATAGATCCCAAATCCATACCCTATTTTATATGAATATGCCCAACAAATAACAACCAGAAGGCAAAGCGGTGAACCCTCACTCTTGCTTGCTTGCTGCCTGTTCTCTATTTATTAAATGTCAACGCAGTTTTATTTTTGCAGCTTCTGAGCACTTTCTAGACTTGACTGTTCACTGCCCTGGCCTTTCATTCAGGGCACTCTGAGGAAGATTCCATGTGGCCAAATCCATTCCTGCTCTCAATAGCCACTGAACCTGGAATCTGAGAGAACAGGACACTCAAAACCATGGGAATTTGCTTTCCCAGTAGGTTACTCCAGAGCTCTGAGCCCTCAGCTGAGCTCAAGGAGCAGCAGTGAGTCCAGAAAAGCCGGACAGCAAGACCATCCAGAGCACTTATTTTTGTTTCTCCTTCAAATGCACACCTCCCAACAGCAGTGCAGTCCTGCCTGGATCATCACCACTGCAATCATTTCACCAAACTGGATGTGAGTCCTGCTGTCAGAGCAGCTATATGGAGATTAATTGGCCTGTTCTGTGACTAATTACAGGCAATTAGTCTCCAGCATTATCATTCCTCTGCACACACCTAGCACATATTTAGTGTCTTATCCTGGGCTTCCACCCAGTGCTAAGCTTGAGCTACACTTAAAAATCAGTTTTTTAGGGGAGAAGAGTAAATCTGATTCTTTCCTTTTGGCCCCAGGCTTGAATTTGCTGTCACTAAGCTCCTCTGGAAAGTGGAGCTGGAGAAAAAAAGACAAATTAAATACCTAGTGACACAGCAACAGGTCTCAAAATTCAGGGCTTAGGGCTGTAAAGAAATGTAAATACTTCTGTGCTAAAACTCAGACCAGTGGGAACACCCTCTTTCAGTCGCACCTGCTCTATTTTAAATGTATTGCTTATTCGTCCTACACATGGAACCCATTTTTCAAAGCCGTGCTGTTTGTCGGAGAGCCCCATTCAGTGTCACAAACCCTCCCTTAGCTCTGCTTTGGGCTTCTTAAAACAGCTCCTTTTGGAGCTGAGAGGAACTTTATCCCCGGCCTTGTCTCCTGAGTGCTGAATTCACCATCTGTAGGTTTAAGGAGCATTTTGCATGGTCTGTCTTGCACAGGAGGCAGGGATGGAGGGAGGTGAGTCACTCATTAACTCGATAAGGAGATTTCCTGTGATTTGTGTCCTCCTTTGGAATGTGCATTTGTGACTGATTAATCTCCGTGCTGAAGGGATGATAAAGCCTCTGGAATCTCTCATGCAATATGATCTTGTTTTGTTCTTGCTGTAGGACAGAAATTAAGTTTGCACAACTCCCTGCATAGTTTATTAATCCATTAACATGCCACCCCCCCCAACTGTAACACACCCTTTTGAAGACAATTAAATATAAATACAAGAGCTATTGAATGATTACTTTGTTCTTGATGGCAGTAAGGGCAAATCTGTGGAGTGTAGCTTTTGTTCCAAGGGTTGAAAAGCCGGTGTTCACAGAATCATAAAAGCTGGGAAAGGCCTCTGAGATCAACGAGTCCAGCTGTTAAATCATCTTAATTTTAAATGGCTGGAAAGGAAGTGTCCTGCCCACGACTTCAGAGTCTGGTTTACACAAAACTTTACCCCCATCCCTCAAAAAATGTGCTGGAAATATATAAATAGAAATGTATCAGTATTCAGCTCCAGTAAGAATAGTTTTACAAGGAGCCAAAGAGTAAACGTCCCCGAAATCTTGGCAGAACTGATAAGTAAGTACTTGCGAACAACACACTCAGGGACAGGGTGGGATTTTGGGGTGTCAGGAGTTGGACTATGATCCTTCCGGCTCCTTCCAACTCGGGATATCCCGTTATTCTGTGGTTCCAAGCGTGCACTTGGGAAAAAAACATGAAGATTTAAAGAAGAAAGACACCAGGGCGGCATCCCCAGCCTGCTGAGGGCTGGGCACGAGCCGGGTTTGTTCTACATTTTACACCGTTTCAGGCTGCAGAATTCCAGCCGTTTCTCACTTTCACAGCACTTCCCTCCACTCCCCTTCTCCGAAGGCTCTTGTGCCATCTTTCCCACTCCCCGCAGTTGGATTTAGGAGCTGGATTTTCAGGGAAATCCCGGTTCAGCGCATAGATGGGTTTCCCTCCGCTCCCCTTTTTCCAAGACTTTCGCGATGCCTTTCCCGTTCCCATTGGCGGGCCCAGGAGCCGCTTGACAGGGGAAATCCCTCCCTTTATCCCCGCCGGCCCCAGGGCCTTTCCCGCCCCGCCCTTAGCAACCCCTCACACTCCCGTTGCTACGCGGAAGCGCCGTTTGCCCTCCCTCTCCCTCCGCGGTCCCGCCCCTTCCCCTGGCGCAACCAATCAAGCCCCGCACGCGGCGCCGCCGCCGCCAATCGCAGGGCGGTCCGCCCCCGGCGCGGCCCAATGAGAGGGCGGTCCGCCCCCTGCGCGGGCCAATCGCAGGGCGGTCCGCCCCCGACGCGGGCCAATGGGCGGGCGGTCCGCCCCGCGGCGCAGGCGCGCGGCGCGCCGCGTGCAGCCGCCCGCCCTCATGTCGTGGCTGTTCGGGTTGAACCGCGGGGCCGCCCCGGGCGGCGGCGGCGATGGCGGGGCCGGAGGGGCCGGCGCGGGCCCCGGGGCGGGGACCGGCCTCTCGCTGCCGCCGGCCCCCGGCGGTGCCGCGGCCGGAGGCGCCGGGGACCGCCAGACGCCCAAGGACAAATGGAGCAACTTCGACCCCACGGGCCTGGAGCGGGCGGCCAAGGCGGCGCGGGAGCTGGACGCGTCCCGTGCGTGAGGGGCCGGGCCGGGCGGGGAGGGCGCCCGGTGGGGCTGGCGGGTGCCGGTACCTCAGCGGGGTGTGCGAGTGGCGTGGCCAAAGCGGGGGGCTCGGCGATGCCCAGGGATGTGCTCGGGGTGTTGCTGGAAAGGAACCCCCGAGACTCGCTGGTGAGTTTTAGAAGTCGAGGCGTTCTTTACTCGGCCGCCCTTTCTCCAGAGTACAGCCCGAGGTGTCTCCACTGCAGCCGATAGGTCAGCACTACGTGATTTTTCATTTCCCCCCGCGTTCCTGTTATATATTCGTGGCGTCTCCCAACACCTATTAGCACATGTGCCTGTCCTGATAACAGGTATACACATCCCCTCGGGGACCTTATAAAGGGCTTCTTCGGGGGTGCTCTCCTCTGCCCGAACACCCTGTAGTTCTGCCTTATGACCTTGTTCAAGGCAATTCCCTCGGTTATACAGCAGATTGGCTGCGTTTGCTTGGCTGGCTGTCTCAGCTCCCCTCCTCATTGTCTCTTTGCTTTGCTTGGTTAGTCCCTTTAAATCACTCGGTGATTTAAATCATTTAGATGTGTTTTTTAGGGTACGTTCCACTTAAATCCCCAAACCTTGACGTCGGGGCGTGCCTAGAAATGGGACAAGAGGAACGGGCAGCAACTCATGCCTGGGAAGTTCCATTTGTATATGTGGAAGAACTTCTTTGGTGTGTGGGAACAGATTGCCCAGAGAAGGGAGTGGAGGCTCCCTCAGTGGGGATGTTCCCAGAGCCAGCTGGATGCAGTGGGATGACCCTGCTGGAGCAGGGAGATGGGACCAATGTGGTCCCTTCCAGCCTGAACCATTCTGGAATTCTGGGATAACTCATGTCCTGTTGGGTCCTACCTAGCCTGGAGCAGCCTCAGGAGTATTGAGAAGACCATTTATGCCAGGGAGGGCTGAATGAGCAGAGCTGTGCTCCAGGGAGCCGGGGTGGATTGAACGATCTGAGCATCATCTTCCCTGAGAAAAGACCTTTCTCTGCCCATAATCTCTCCCTGCTGCCCGTTGCAGGCCATGCCAAAGATGCCCTCAGCCTTGCCCAGATGCAGGAGCAGACCTTGCAGCTGGAGCAGCAAACCAAGCTCAAGGTATGGTGCAGCTTTGGAACTCCTCCTGTGTTGAACACCCAACCCACCAGAGGCAGCTGCCAGGTTTGGCGGAGGACAGGAGTTGAAATCTCTGCCCTGTAGAGGATGGTGAGGTTTTCCTGTTGCTGTTCAGCTTCAGCATTATTTGCTGAAGTTATTTGCCTTTTTTTAAAAAAAAAAAAGTAATTCTGGAAGGTGAGGTACAAGCTGAATTGGCCTATTCTGGGACATGTTTTGTGGCTTTGTTTAAAACTTGCATTTCCTGAGTGATTTTGTGACTTCTAAGTTTCTTAACTTTCAAAGTGGTTTAGAAGGTCGTCACAGTTTTGAGGGAATGAAAAGGGTTTTCTGCAGGAAACTGGAGAGCAGCTGGGTGAGGACAGACTTATGTATATTTTATAAAGGGATTTAAGGATTATTTGAGGGTTGGTTGGTTTGGTGGTTTCATTTAAAAAGTGTTTAATCCTGAAATGGTTAATTATGAGATTTCTTACAGTCATATTTTATGGTCATATTTAACTTTCTGCTGGTATTGGTTGTCTTTTAAGGTCACCAGTCTGATTACAGATGGAGTTCTTGGAATGTGTCAGTAGCATTTCTCTGTTAAGTTCATTTGCGATAATTATCCATTTTAACAGGAGTATGAAGCTGCCATAGAGCAACTGAAGAACGAGCAGATCCGGGTACAAGCAGAAGAGAGGAGGAAAACACTCAGTGAAGAAACCAAACAGCATCAAGCAGTAAGGGAATGAGGGGGAAGCCAAGTGATGGGAACCCCTGTTTGCGTCTTCCTTCGTGGAAAAGGCACCAGGGCTTTAGTTACCCCTTTTGGGGCAGGGGGAAAGGGGTTCATGGGCAGCCAGAGGTGTGAGGATGTTTACAGGCTGAGCCCGTGTTCTGTCCTGGCTTTGTAATGTTGAGCTTGATTTGGAGTTCAAGGCAGCTTTTGTTGCCAAGTCCATGCTGATGGCTCATATATGGTGACTTTTTAATTTGGGAGCACAGGAGATGAGGGAATTGATTCATTCTGATGGATCCTCTAGCTTGGGAAATGAGCTAAAACTGCTTATTTGGCACGTGTTGCTTTTATGCTGTCAGGGCTTGGACTTTGAACGGGGCTGGCTCAGGGAGCAGCTGCACAGTCACGGGGCATCATTTGAAGTCAGAGCAAACCCAGTCCTGATTTTCTCCTCAAGTGCCATGTTTTACAGTGGCTGAGGAGATAAATCCCAGGCTCTTCTGCCATCCATCTGTTTGGAATAGGGAATGATTCCATCCCTTGTACAGGGTTCTCCATGCTGAGGGATATGGACCTTCAGACTGCTTTTAGTTGAGTGTAGATGGGTTGGGTTTATTTGCCAGTGGAAAATTGATAGAGAAATTAGTGAGGAACAGGTAAATCTATCAAAACCAGAGCCCATGTGACAGGCAGCATATCTTGACAGTTTGTTGCTTGCTGTCACCAGTCCAAATAGTGTGGTTTAGAACATGAAAACTGTGGTTTTCCCAGTGAAGTAAGTAAGCTCTGGGCCAAGAAACACTTGTTCTCTGTTTTTATTTCTCTAACACCTTAAAACAAAGTCAGACTATGTAGACTTTTCAGCATAGAGGAGTTTTTGGTGCTGACTGCCCCAAATTTTGCCCTGTTCATATTCAGACCCAGGATTGTTTTTATTTTGCTTTTTTTCCCCTGCACATTCCAAAGTTCATTTCCCTCAGGACCAGGTTCTCTCTTCACTGCCAAATCTGTGTTCTGAGTCCTGTTTTCTTTTCTGAAGAGAGCCCAGTACCAGGACAAGCTGGCACGGCAGCGCTACGATGAGCAGATGCGACAGCAGGTAGGATGGATTCCTCCTCTGATCCAGCTGGGAATTGGGTAGGAGCTCCCTTAAGCCCAAGAGATGATCTGGAGTTGTGCTCTGGCCAAGTGGCTGGTGCTGGGCCCAGTTGCTTTCATCTGTACTACCTGCTTGGCATCTGCAGTGCTGGCCAGGCACGTCAAAGGTTGGGAATTAGGGCAGAGCAGCCAGGAGCATGGGATTAGGAGAATAAATCTGGGAGATGGGGAGGGGAAGATGCGCTTCAACCTGAGCACTAGCTTCCTGAAAACGTTTGTAGCCCTTGAACTTACACAAATGCCTACTTGATGGAGTTCTTACAACTTCTAATGCATCTTCTGCTGTCATCTCTGCCTGTAGCAACTGGCTAATGAGGAGAATCTGAGGAAGCAGGAAGAATCTGTGCAGAAGCAGGAGGCCATGAGGCGTGGTAAGTCATTTTTCAGTGGCTTGTAAGAGTGTGTGGGCATATGAATTCCTTGTACTGATCTTTGACTCTTTGTCCATATTGGTTGATTAATGTGACGTGTTTAATGTCATATTGGCAAGTGGCAGGTAAGTCCCAGCAGTACCAGAGCTACCAGTCGCTTCCAAGATTAGTTTTACTGGCTGCAGTTCTAAACATTTGCCCTGTGGGTTTGCAGAACTCCAGTGGGATTCCACTGGGGTAGAAGCCTTAAAATTGTTAAGGCAATTTGTATGTGACTGTGGGAAGGTTTGCTCCGAGCACGGATGTGGACAGCAGTGCTGTCCTCTGCTGGCTGCCATCTAGTGTGCTCCCAGCATCTGAGGGGAGTGGTGTAGCATCCATGTAGCAAAACTCTGGGGTGAAACCCTGTGAGAGTGGGTCGTTTTACTCCTGTAGTGGGTTATTTTACTCCTGTAGTATCCCCCTACTCACAGGCACCAAATAGAAACGTCACGGTAGCCTGGGCAGCACGGAGGTATTGAGGAGCCCTGCGGTGCAGTCAGGATTCCTTGTGACCCTGAAGACAGAGGATGCTGGCTACAAAATCCTCATCCCATCTCCTGGGCTGTTCTAGGTTTCTCATTGGTGTGAAAGGAGGTTTAACCTGTCTGTGACAATTCTGGGTGTCCAAAGTAACAGAGCCTCCAGAATCCCATCCGGAACCGGCAGCTCCGTTTTGCTTCTTTTCCTTACAAGGGTTCTGCTCCCTGGGGTTAAGCCAGCCCAAAAGATTGAGCTGTTCTCCTGGTGGTTTGGTTTTTTTTTTCAAGCTACTGTGGAGAGAGAGATGGAGCTGAGGCACAAGAACGAGATGCTGCGCGTGGAGGCCGAGGCCAGAGCTCGCGCCAAGGCGGAGCGGGAGAACGCCGACATCATCCGGGAGCAGATCCGCCTCAAAGCCGCTGAGCACCGCCAGACCGTGCTGGAGTCCCTCAAGTACGTGCAGGGATGAGCAGGAGGGCACAGCCTGCCTCCTTCCTTTAGCAGAGTTCTCCCATCACTTGTTTATTCCCAGAGCTCTGAGGAATGTCAGTGTGATACCCCTTGGACCCAGCATGGATCTTAGAAAAAGGTTCTTCCCCCCAAGGGTTTTTGGGCACTGAACAGGCTCTCCAGGGCAGTGGTCATGGCCCCAAGGTTGCCACAGCTCCAGGAGCATTTGGATGATCCTCTCAGGCTCATGGTATGACTCCTGGGGATGGACTCGATGGTCCTTGTGGGTCCCTCCTGGCTCAGCATATTCTGTGATTCGGAACAGCCGGAATTGTATTAACAAGAAGCCTCTCTTGTATTAACAAGAAGCCTTTCAGAGGGGTGGGTATTTAGATTTGGAATTTGTTAATTTTAGATCCTTTGAGATTCGGAATAACAAAAGAGCTTTAGAATTAAATACCTGTTAGTGCAGTTCATCACCAATAATGTGTTAAATAAATAAATACCATCTTGTGGCCAAATGCTTTTCTGGACTTAATCCCAGATCAAGTGTAGACATCAGGTGATTATAAATGCATTTGCTGTGTTTGTTCATTTTTCAATTCCATGGTGAGCCCTCACTTACCTTTGGACTGGTTCTGAAGAAGATTATTATAAAGTTGTCCTGTAAATTGTTTCAATTCAGTCTTAGAAATCCCTTTTTCTCCTTCTTGCTCTGCTGTTTGCTCACCACAGGACAGCTGGGATGCTCTTTGGGGAAGGATTCCGTGCTTTTGTAACAGACTGGGATAAAGTTACAGCCACGGTAAGATTGTGGTACCTGCCAGTAACTTCCAGAAAAGCCTCTCTGTAAATGTGTGTTAAACCAACCCCTTGCTTTGGTGTGTTTATAAACTGGAGACCATGATGATCTAAAACTTGCTTTGCTGCTTATATTACAGCTTTATATCTAATTTTGATGTAGCTGAAAGGGCACTTAGAGAACTGTTATGTGTCCTAAATAAATGCATTAAAAGCCAGACCAACATCTTTTCACAGGACAAAAGAGCTTCTTAGGGACACAAAGTTGTTTCTCAATGTACTTCTTACCACAAAACTCCAGTGAAAATATATTTTTGGTAGCGTGGCTGGTTAAAATGGACATTTTGCTTTAAGTCATCTGCTCCACCCTCTGATTTTATACACACAGGCTGGTACAAAAGCCACTTTGCCTGAGAGCACTGGGGGAGAACAAGACACGCTTTTAATGGAGCCTTTTGTCATCTGTACCTGGGATGCCTCTGTATTCAGAGCCTTGTGCAGATCAGTGCTTGGTGCTTTTAGCTGTGTATTCACCTGACCCAGATACTGATTTCCGTGCATTATGGTCATTTTTGCTTCTGACACGCTCTTGTCTTGTGAATTTGGGACATTTAAGTTAAAAAAAAAAAAAACAACAATGAAAAAGTATATTTTTGGAAAGGGGATAACACAGCTGGAACTCATATTTTCTGTTGCTTTGAAAAATGACCATAAGGTAAGAACTAGACAGTTATTTCAGGGTTCCTGTGAATGAGACCGGAATTTTCAGCTCTTCCTGCTTGTTGTATTGCTCTTTTCCTACCCCTTCCCATCCAAGCAGAACCCCAGATGTTCTGCTCCAAGTTTTCTGGGGGCTTGTTATGCTTTTTAGTGGAATTCACTTTGTTCCTTGATCAGAGATCCAGCCCTTTTCGTGATAACCAGGTAGGCACTGACTGTAATCAAGCTGATTTTGAGTTGGCATGGTAATTGGGTTCTTGTTTTGATACAGAGCTGTCAGTCTTACAGCTCTATTTCTCTGTATCTTGTAACATGAATGTCAGGGAAGTCCAAAAGTCTGAAATGCTTACATCAGATCTATCCAGGTAGAGGCATGAGCTGTAACTTTGCTCAGGACTGGATGGTGTGGGAGTGCATGACATCAATGGTATCTCATTTTTAGAAGAGAGGCTGCTGAAAAGGTGAAGACTCTTCTGTGTTCTGAGCTGAATCGGGTGTGGAGGTTCCCTTATTCTTTGCATCCCTGAGCTCTCAGTCCTGAATCCTCCACGTTTCCACCCCGAGCAGAAGTGATGTTACCCATTTAAAGCAGAGAGAAAGCGAACAGATGGTGTCTCATGGTTTATTGAGCAGTGCCATCCTTGGTGTCCTTGGGGCTTTTGACCTTGGGCTGTACTTGCAGGAGAAGTCTGCTTACTTTAAAAGCAATTGCTGCAGTTTGCTCTTTTGTCTGTTTGGCCTTTCCCTGCTATAAATTATTGGCATCAGCTTTAAGCTGACTCCTAAGCCTGGAGTGTTTCTGCTTCACTGGCAAATCGATGGCAGTGTCTCATCTTCTGGGGTTTCTGACAGAACAATCTAATTCAGGGGTGGTAATTCCCATGTGGTTTGGGCTTTGTTACTCTGGAGTACCCATTCCCTGTTGTGTTGGGACTGTCACCCTTAGCAGATGTTCCTTTCTGTTCCCCCCTGTGCACTGCCTTGGTGGCAGCCCCAGTTCAGATGTTTATCCTGGCATCTTTAATTCAGCATTCGTTGTCTTGTATGGTGAGGGGAGGTCTGGCAGACAGCACCTCGTTGCTGTGGCTGTTTGCCTTCATTACTCAAGTTAATTAAGTCTGAAAAGCCCCCCCGACCCCATTTTGAGCAGGATGTACAAACCTCTGCATCCAGGACTATATCCTTGTGCTTCCTCTGCCTTTCTCTGTGCAGGAGCAGTGAATGCCCCGTGAGCAGGGAGTGTGAGACACTGACTGTCTGCACAGGGATGAAACACCTTACCAAAAACAAACCCCTCTTGCTCAGCAGTCGTCCTTGAACCTTAATTCCCCGCCACAGGACCTGCCCCACACAACAGCATTGCCTTGCCAAGTGTTTTCTCCTAATCCTTCCCCCTTTTCTTTGCAGGTGGCAGGTCTGACCCTGCTGGCAGTGGGGGTTTACTCTGCTAAAAATGCCACAGCAGTGGCAGGGAGATACATCGAGGCACGTTTGGGCAAACCTTCCCTGGTGAGGGAAACCTCGCGGATCACTGTGCTGGAAGCTTTGAAACATCCTATCAAGGTAAAGCTCAGCTTTGCTTCTCTGTTACCCTCTGCCAGGAGGATGCAAAACTCCTTTTGCAGCCAGGAGCTGTCAGGGGGTCTCTGAATAAACCCAATATTGGAGGGAGCAGAGGTGGGCTGAGCTCACTGGCAGTTTATGACCTTTTCGTCCAGGTGAGCTGTTAAAAACCTGTGGCTGTTTTCTGTGTGAGTAATTGAATTTGTCCCCTCTAGGTTGGTAAACGTCTCACCAGCAAGGCTCAGGATGCCCTTGAAGGAGTTGTTCTCAGTGTGAGTACTCTGTTTGCCCGGCTTGCTCCGTGAAGGATGGCTGTAGAATCTAAATAAGAAGGGCTGTTTCCTTAAACTCACTTCAAAAGCTGTAATTCCAGCAATTTTGGAGGCATAGCACCCTTGGGGCACCGAGACCATAAATAAGCTCCTGTGTTCAGTGTGACGTGCATTAAGCAGTCTGTTAACCTTCTTTCCTCTGTGAAAAGCAGTTGGAAATCGTAGCTCACTCCTTGCTCTGCTGCAGTTTCTCTGTGTAGTCAGCATGTTAAGATTCACATTCCACTTGTCCCATCTGGTCCCTGAGGATTACTGAACCTTGATCTGCTTGTAGGCCAAAAAGTCTTAAGCACTGTGTGCATTTGCCCACCTTTGAATGGTTCTTGACTTGCTAATTGGAGCTGCTTCTGTATATTTGCTTCTGAGTTTGATTCCTGGATATATCAGGCAAATTTAAGAGCTCCTTGAAGCTGCTGAGAGAAAATGCTCCTGCAGGAATAGCTTTCTCCCAATATCCACAATTGCAGTAGTAAATATAAACATGACTTGAATTAGCACTGCAAAGAGTTGCTTCTGTTCTGACTTATCTCTCCCAGGGCATCCAGTAGGAAGTGAATATTTAGGTGTTGCCTGTAGTAGTTACTATATTATATTTAGGTGTTATCTGTAGTAGTTACTGCACTGCTTCCTGCACTGCTGCTTTTTCTTACAAAAGAATTGTAGCCAAGTGGACAGAAAATGGAGTAAATCCTGACATAGGACAGGAAATGAGCCTGGTCTGGAGTCAGGAGCAGCTGAAGTTAAGACTTAAAAGCTTGAGCCTGTCGGATGCTGCCTCCTTCTTGCAGGTACTGATCTGGGAACAGGTTATAGGTGCAGGTCTCTTGGTCCTTTCTGTTCCTTAAGTTTAACTCTTCTCTTGCAGCCACAGTTAGAAGCTCGTGTGAGAGACATTGCCATAGCAACAAGGAACACAAAAAAGAACAAGAGCCTTTACAGGAACATTCTCATGTACGGTCCCCCTGGCACTGGGAAGACACTCTTTGCCAAGGTAAAAACCCTGCCATTAAGCCCCTATCCCAAGAGGTTTCTGACAGCATGCTGCCTAGTTTGGAATTTTGGCAACAGTAGAGATGGACAGAAGTGGAAGAAATAAACAATACACAAGTAAAAGTTCCCACTAAGTGACTAAAGTACTCCCTTCTGTAAGCATTGTTACCCTCTGCTAATAAGCACACTGATAGGAGTAAACTCATGTTGTCTCCCTCATCTTCAGTGGCCTTGCAGTGAGAGGAACTCTCTGGTTTTGTTTCCTTCCAGAAATTAGCTGTGCACTCGGGCATGGATTATGCCATCATGACAGGAGGGGACGTGGCCCCCATGGGGCGGGAGGGGGTCACAGCCATGCACAAACTCTTTGACTGGGCCAACACCAGTAGGAGAGGGTAAGTACCTGTTCCCCTGGGTCCTGAATTAGGTTCTTGCTCAAAAAGCCTCAGCACAGCAATTTGGTTACAGTTACTGAACAAGGCTGGTGCACAGGGGAGGTAACACTCACCAAACGTGACATCTGAAGTTTTCCTGGGTGAATTCTTGCTGCTTGGTAATATTTAAAAGGCTGAAAGCTTCTGCTCTTCTGTTCCCTCAAACCTTCCTTGTTTACCTCCGATTTTTCAGATCAGTCATAACTGGATTGTCTGCTGATCTCACCAGGCAGAGGGGGAGATATTGCCCACCTGAAAGCTGGGACACGTTTCTTTCAGGGTGATGAGTGTTCTGACAGAAGTTAGAAGATTTAGCACAAATGGAGGTGCAACCAGTTGTTTACACCCTCTGAATATTATGTTCCCTCTTCTGCTGCTCAGATTATAAACACTGATAGTGTTTACTTTTGAGTTCTCAAGCAGAAGCAATGAATTATAATAAATAAATGAGGATAAGGAGGAGACAGATGCTAAAGGCATTGGCATTAGGTGTGAAAGTCACAAGCTGTTGTGCTTTCTCAGTCGCCTTTAAAAGCAAACTTCTATCTGCAGATAAGCATATTGCTGTTGAGGCTAAATCTTGACTCCCTGATTTTATAAGAGTATGGAGTTAATTTGCTCATCCTAATGCAAATGGATTTTTGCAGTGCAGAGGTAGCTAAGAAGTTGCTTGTCCAGCCAGAATGTTAAAATTCAATATAAAATTTTCAGTGGTTGTCAGTTTGGGTTTTGTGCTGTCTTGATCTCAGGTCTTCTGTAAATATGGCTAACCAGTGATTTATGTGTTCTCTGATTGCTTTAGATGGACATTATCTTGCAGTGTCTGTTTCAATCCTTGCTACATTCATCACCTAAATGTTTCTATTTCCCCTTAAACAAAAAAAAAAAAAAGGCACAGAAATGTCCTAAGGATTTAAATTTTTTTAAGCTTCTCCTGCCCTGAGGAGCTATAGAAAGGAAGGTGTGAGAATTTAAATGAGCATAGAAACAGAAGTTGGAAGAGATGTGAGGATACTCAGCTGGCTGAAGACTGCTGGATGCTCCCACTAAAGAATTCTCTCACAGCACTGCCTGGGTCTGAGTTTCTCTGCCCTGATAAAAACTTCTGTGCACTTGAACTTCATACACCTCAGGTAGCCATCTTCTGAAAGTCCTGATCAAAGGTTGCATGTGTCCACATCAATATTGTCACCTTCAGTTACACCGAAGGATTTAGGCAGGTTTTACTCTGAATCTCCACCAGTGTTAACTGTGGGTAGTGTTGCCTTTATTAGCTGAAAGCTGTTGTGATAAAAGACACTTCTCTGTAGCTGAAAATATTTTCAGAGGAGCTGGGGTTGAGTAAAAGATGTTAATAGGCCCTGAAATCTCCTGGAAAAGAGCTGGGTTTGAAGCTTGGCAAGAAGGTAATACAAGCTGTGACAGCTTTATGAGCAACTTGATTCTGTTATTGATAAACATCTTTACAGGCTTAGTCTCTTGGGAAGAGCAGTGCCCTTGGGTTATAAGTGAATTTATTTTTGTGAATAATTCATGGATTTTATTAATTCACTGCTCCACAGGTAGTAAAAACCCTTAGTGCCAGTGTGGTTTGGAAGAGGAAAAACCTCTCAAAACAGCAAAGCAAGTTGAGGGGAGGACTCTGGACTGAGGTTCTCAGAATGGTACAAGGAAGAAAAGTGGCAGGAAGGTGCTGTTGTCACCAAGGCTTCTTGTGTGCCTGTCTTGTACCCCTGCACACGTTTCTCTAAATAGGAGGGAGTGCTAAAATAAGCACTCTCTGCATTTCAGATATCTCCTGCAGCTTGGCAGTGACACACCAGCACTCTCAGATACAAGCCCATTGCCAAACCGTGCCTGTGAAAACTCCTAGGTATTTAAAAATCCAGGGGAGTTTAAGGTCGTGGGCCCTAGAATTGCTTCAGTCTTCTTCTGAACAGCAGGAAAAACAACTCCAGGGGCCTGGGGTCAGATTTATGGTCTGAGGTGTCTCAATCCCATCCCTTTCTCAACTGCTGGGCCGGGCCAAGCGCGATGGAAACGTTGCTGCAGCTCGGATGAGAAGCGTGGCCTGAAGAAATGAGTTTGCTTGTGCAATCCTTTGGGTGCTCACCTGGGCACAGCTCTGGCTGCCTGGCAGTGGGGCAGGAGGATCCTTGGGCTGTCTGAGCCTCCCTTACCTGTGTCCCGTTCCTGTGCTTTCCTCTCGCAGCCTCCTGCTGTTCGTGGATGAGGCGGACGCGTTCCTGCGGAAAAGGGCCACGGTAAGTGCTGTCCCTGTGCCTGTCACCAGCCGACAGCCCCGTTCAGTCTCATTAAGTGCCTTCCACTGGCAAGAGATGAGAGCTGGCAGGGGCCTCAGTGCTCACCTAATTAACTGCTGCAGAGACGAGACATCGGCATCTCGCAGCTCGGTGGAATGAGCATCTCCAGACTGACTGAGGATCCCTGGCTGGCACAGTCCTCCTGGGGGCTTTGCAGCAAGGAAAGGGGCATCTCTTGAAAACGAGAGGGAGGTTGCTCACCCTGCAGAGCTGGTGCCATGCAGGGGTCTGTGTTTTCTCCCAGCAGATATTTATCTTAGGGGGGGGGGTTTCACGACAAAACTGCTTTTTGTTACGTTAGCAAAGCTACACCAGCACCTTCCCCTGTACAAATAATTTGTATTTTCAAAGTCAGTCACCACATTGTACATTCAGTCCGGACCTGCTACTTGAACCCCAGTGGTCTATTTAAAGAGCTCTCCCTGGAAAACTGCTTTGAGTGTCTAAGTGAATTCTTTGCTCTGCATCTTACTGGACTTCCCAGCTAAAATGGTGTTCAGCAGGGAAAGCCACCTGGGCCAGTGGCTGGAGCCTTGGGTTTGGAATCAAGAAAATCACTGGATGAGTGTGGATAAATATGTAATCTCTCTACTGGAAGCTTTAGTTCCTGACATTTCTCCTGGGTATATAAATTGATCCTTTTTCCCCAAGGTGTTACAGTGCTTTGGATTCTACTGTAATTCGAGTGCTTGCCAATAACAGAACTCCCTTTGTCCCTAATGCTGCTTAAAGCTGTGACCTGGCTGCAGAGCCCAGCAGTTGATCTCCCTCTGGATTTCATCTTTGCAGGAGAAAATCAGTGAAGATCTCAGAGCAACTTTAAATGCATTCCTGCACAGAACGGGGCAGCACAGCAACAAGTGAGTATCCAGTTCCAGCCCTTACAGCAGCTGGGATTTCTCTGGGTTGAGGAAACTCTATAAAGGGTCTGGGTGTACAAATGAAAGCTGGGAATGATATGTGCTGCAGAGGGCTTAAAAAAAACTGCAGAGAATATCCCTTTTTCAGTTTATGTGTTGAATGCAGCTTGCTGCTCCTTTATCCTTTCCTGGCACTTGGAAATCAGAACTGTGGAGAAATTGTTTCCTGAGACTGGGACGGTGTTTGGACAGCTTGATTAATATTTTCTTTTTTGATAAGTTGCTGTTTATACAAGAACAAGATTGAGCCCATGAAAATCAATATCACAAAAGAGAACTCGGAGTCGATCCAGGCTGGATGCTCTTTTAAAAAATACTTCAGCAGGTGCTTCTTTGAGCTGCTTTTCCTCTCCAGTGCCTTGGTGACCTCTTTCCATCTGGTGCATGTGTGTGCAGCAACCTGGGGGCAGATGAGTTCAAATCTGACTCCGTTCCTTTCGCCTGAGCGGCTCAGAACATCTGTGAGCAGCACTGCTCGTGAATTTAGGGATCCCAGAGCTGTTCCCTTCCCGGATTTGCCGAACACAGGATTGCAGGGCTGAGCTGGCAGATGTCTGTGACTGTCGCTGTCCATCCATCCGTGCTCACCATGTCACATTGATGGGAACGTCCTGCACAGCACTGCTTAGTTTATCAAAACCCATTTCCTGGCTATCATAATAGAGAGGTGACCTTTCCTCGGCCTTTTGCAAGTAATATTTGATTTTTTTGGGGTGGTGTGTGTGAACTTTACTTAGTTGTTAAACTTGTACAAAGAAATTGAGCCAACAAGAAAAGTTGTCTCTGCCTGTATGCAGGAGAATGAGTTTCTTGTGATGAATTGCTCCCTTAGCAGTGTTGGAATGAAATACCTGTTCCAGTAACCTCATGACATTGAAATGAATATTCTGGAAGGACAAAAGCAGGGCATTTTCTGTCCTCGGGGTGCCTCGAAATAAATTGTTAGAAAGCAAGGTGTTGAGCCTGCAAGAGCTTCGTTTTTCCCTTTGGGAAGATAGCAAGTCTCTTCTGAAATTACACGTAGAATTGCTCTGTAAAGCTGAGTTTATTATTATTGTTATTAAATGATATTGTACTTGCAAGGCAGTGACTGGCAGGGGGTGGCAAGGGGGGGGTTCTTTCTTTCCCCTGATGTTAAATTGTTTTAGCAGAGCTCTGGCTCCGTTTGGGTGCTGGGAGTGCTCTGCCTCCCCTCAGAGCAGTTGGGCAGATGTTGAATCCAGCCCTGCTTTAAACCACGAGCCATTCTAGGACACTGAACATGCCCTTGTGATTCATGCACTGCTTTTTACTTCTGAACAGCCTTATTGCCGCTTTGGGCAAGGAGGAGTCCTGGATCCATGAACGGGAGTTCACTTGAATAAGTGTAATGGGGCATGTAAATGTGGCTGCTTTGGTGAGACCCTGAGGAGAACTGTTACTGGAGTAGTGAATTGTCACCAGCATAACTAAGCAATGTGAATTGCTGGCTTAAACCTCCCAAAATTTTCTTGCTGGGGTATCTGACTGTGCCAGCACCTCTTGCTCATTTGTATCATTGTCATGATAAAAACGAGCAATGCCTGAGTAGCAGGTTGAATGTCAGCCCTTTATCCAGGCTGTGTTTCTGCAGCTTGGGGGAAGTCCTTGTTGGTAGAAAAGCCACAGTTTCCTGCCTCTGTGGCTCTTGGGTTGGCAAAGTTATCCTCAGAAATGACAGCAAGGAACAAGGCCCCTTGTAGAACCGTGATTCAAACAGACAGGAGGAACGTCGATATTCCAATAGCTGTGGTTAAAAGCCCATTGCAAATTATTATGCACTATTAAGCTGGTAACATCAATTAAAGCATTAAAGTATTGGCACAGGGAAGAAGCATCATTACAAAGCAAAAAAAAAAAAAAAAAGGGTTTCTAGCTTCAAAATGCAGCAGGAGGAGAGCAGGAGCTGGAAGCAGCACATCTGCACAGCGGAGCAAAGCATGGTAAAACAAAGCATCTTTGGTTCATAACGTTCATTCTGAATGTCTCTCTCTGCACACATGAGGCTGTTCTAAATAACCCAAACAGCGCTGCATTTTAGCATGGGGCTCGAGATGCTGTTACAAAGCTGTTTCTAGGGCATCTTCATCTTCCCAGGTGATGAAATGTCTTTGGTACCAACCGTGGCAGTTCCCGATGTTCAGACGAGTTCATTGATTTTTGTTTTTATGGTTTTTTGAGTCTTTCCTCTCTTGCTTCATCATTCCAGGTTTATGCTTGTTTTAGCAAGCAACCAGCCTGAGCAATTTGATTGGGCTATCAATGACAGGATAGATGAGATGGTGAACTTTGATCTGCCCCAGCTGGAGGAACGGGAGCGGCTCGTCCGGATGTATTTTGATCGGCATGTCCTGAAACCAGCCACAGAGGGCAAACAGTGAGTGTCTCTGCACACTTCCCACCCTGGGGAATTCTGTGGCTTTTCTTCATCTCCTTCTCTGTGTATTTTGTCACTTTAACCAAGTAGCACAGTGAAGAGTTGGAGAGATGCCTCTTCCTGTTACGAGACGAGATGCCATCCTAGGATTTTGTGCCACGGTTTGCTGTGAACTTAAAATGTAGGAGGCTGCTGCAGTGGAGGCCATAATGCAAGTAGCAACACCATTGGAACTCCTGTCATGTGGCTAAATGTCAACTAACCCTGGTTCCTGTGTCTCCCAGGAGGTTGAAGTTGGCCCAGTTTGACTATGGGAAGAAGTGCTCGGAGATCGCCAGACTGACCGAGGGCATGTCCGGTAGAGAGATCTCACAGCTTGCTGTGGCGTGGCAGGTGAGTGGGGCTGTCACACTGGGCTCCTTCTCCCTTTTTGGAAGGTTTGAGGGTCTGATTTTGGAGTCTTGGAGTTTGTCTCCCTGTGAAAGCTCCATTATGTCCGTAAGGTGGTCCCAGAACGCTTCTGGCCTTGGGTGGGTGCCAAAATATCAGCACAGCTCCTCACCTCATGAACAGGAACAGGTTTGATGATCACAGAATCATTCAGGTTGAAAAACACCTTCAAGTTCATCAAGTCCATCACTGATAGAAAATCCCTCACTGAATTTAAGTAAAGCAGGTTGAGTTTGGAATGGGTTGGGGGAAATCATGCTGGCCATGACTTGTGGTCCAGCATTAGGGCACTAAACCCCCCTGCTTCCCTACTTTGTTCTAAACACATTTGTAGTGCAACTGGAGTAATTAAAGAAACAAACCCAACTGGAAATGGAGCTGAAAAAAATAGGTATTTCTTCTGTTTATTTCTCCCTATATAGAAATAAAAAATGCAGTCTCTTGGAGTACAATTATTCACATGCTTAACAAGCTTAAGCACTTTTTTTTAAATCAGGGTTTCATCTTGTTTTGTCACAGCTGCCAGTTTCTTAGTGGATTATGCATTTTCATGAACTAACCTAGAAATATCAATATAAGGAATATGCTCCCGTTTGTACCTCATGTAACTTACCCATGTCAGCTTCCTTTCAGGGACTGAACAAACAAAGTGGCTTTTTGTTTAGCTTTTAAATTTTTTATTTAGTTTAGCAGTTCACAAACATTTTACAAACTTTGTGCATTTCATTCCTCCTCCTACTGTTTTCCCACCTTTAAAGATACAGAAAATATTTATCCTTTCTAATCTAAATTAATTTGAACAGCAGCAGTCACGAGCTGAGATTCAAAGCAGTCATTTGAGAGCTGTTATTTTATTCTTTGGTAGCACACAGTTGGTTAATTTTGCTAGGTGAATTTTGTGTTGCTGAAGCATATTTCAAACTGTGTGCTGTCATCTGCCCCATGTGTGCTAAAGGCTTTGCTGCCAGGTATTTCCAGCAATAAAAAGTTGTGATAAATGATCCTGTTGCTTTTTATCACCCCTTATCTGCAAGCTTGTCATTAGTCCCCAGGAATGACCTCAGCTTTTTATCATTTATCCTTTAAGTGATCATGAAGGAAGGGGAAGGTGGGGGTGACTAATTCCTTAGTGTTGCCCTGATAGCTTTTTAAAATGTGCCTCATAGTGCCAGGCCTATTAACAAGGTTCCATGTCAAATTGCAGCAGGAAGTTCTCTCTTCTCTGCTGTCATAAAACACTCAAAGGGTTTAAAATAAAACCGTGCAGGAGAGGGTGGGCAAAAATACATGAGTTGCTTTGATATAGGAGCTGCAAGAAGCTTCATCTGTGTCAAAATCAAAGGTGCTGGTGTGCTGGAACAGGGGGCTCTGTGTGGTTGGGCAGGGAGGGAGGTGGGATGTGCCAGGTGGTGACTGGACATGTGGACGTGTTTCCTTGGGAGGTGACCGGTGGCTGCAGTTGTGAGGGCATCCAGAATGGGATAAAACTTGTCTTTGAGCACTGCCCTGGGAGCTCCCTGGCGGAGCTGTTGGTCCTCAGTGCTTCTGGAAGGGCTTTTTCAGTCACTGGGTCAAGGAATTCGGAGCTGTAACCGACTGCAGCTCGACCAGAGCTAAGAGAAGCTGTGTTTAGGTCTGGCCACTGAGCTGGGACTGTGGCAGGATGTCTTTTACCCCGTGCCTTTGGTTTTGCCCGTGTGAAGCACCAAGGTGTGGCCCTTCAGCAGGTGTGGTTAAAAACCTCCCTAAGCTGATGTTTCAGGTGCTCTAAACCCCAGCTGATCTCCTGAGTGGTGCTGGTGTTTTGGGTTAGCACCAACAGAGAACTTGTAGGGATCTTTGTAGCTGGTCCAGTGCTCTGGGCTATCAGGGCAGGATTAAGGCTGCAGTTTGACAAGCATTCCCGGCAGTGCTTTTCCTGCCTTACATTCCTGCCTTCCTGCTCCCCTTCCCGTGCTGCTGGAGCACCCCTGTGTATGGCTGTGCCGTGAACTGGGTCAGGGAGCTGAGCAGAGTTAAAAATAGCCTGGCGAGGCAAGTTAACTGCATAGCTACAGTGCTCTGGCACATCCCAGGGAGGGGATCAGGGGAGGTAGGGGCTGTAGGAACCAGCATCACTGACTCAAAAAAAAACGCTTATCAGGCTTCCCTCAGCTGGATGGAACAGCTGTAGGGTGGTTGTGTGCTACAGATCCACTGTTAACTCTTGAGCTGTTGGTCTTTTAAACTCCCTGTATAACTGAATTTTGGATTCGAGGTGCTGCATGCCAAAGATGGCTGATGTGGGAAATAACCTGGTCGCAGAATCCAGGAGTATCCTGAGCTGGGAGGGACCCACAAGGATCATCAAAGCCCAGGATAAACTTAGTAATCCCCCCCTGTGCCTGATGTGAGTGCACACTTGAGTTTTAGCCATGTACTCAGGGACCTGATGGAGTCTGGAGATGCCATCAGCTCTTCCTGCCTTCCCTGGGATCATCTCTCCTGGCCAGAACCGAATCTCGGAGGTGGTTTGGGGAAGGGTGAAGTTCTGAAGCAGCTGAAGGAGGAACCATCACAACTGTCAGCTCTTACCAGGAGTACCTGGGCAGCATCAATGCCACCCTGCTGCCCTGTGGCCCTGCAGTCAGTTCCCAGGAAGATATTTTTTGGATTCTTCTGCCAATATTGCCCTTTAACAAAAGCGTCTCAGTTAAACTGAGCAATAGCTGCAGCTTTCCTGGGCTTAATTCCACCATAAGCTGGGCTTGAGACGGATTGGCTGTCATTTACACCAAGTTCTGGTTCACTCTTGTTTCAGTCTGGTTTGATTTGTCCTGAATTTACCAACAGAGAAAAAAATAAGATGCAGAAAGGCAGAGAGTGTAACCTCTAGCACTGGGAAAAATATTGCTGTCTGGCACAGCTAATAGTCTGCGTGCTAGAAATCCATTTTAATCTCTTCTGCAGGAGACTGAGCATTCCCTTTTGTCCTTGTGCTTTTCCATCCCCCAGATCTAACCCTTTAGGACTAGAATATGGACTGGATGCATTTATAGACTGAAAAATTCCCTTCAGATCTGTTTATAGTAATGTGCAGCCTTTCCAGCTCTGCACCCTGTACTTAAAACCCCTTGATGTGCTTTAGATAAAATGTCAAAAAAAAAAAAAAACCAAACCAATCAACCTTTCACTATTCCAAGCTGCAATCTTGGAAAATTGTTTTGGCAGCACTTCAGGAGAATTCCCAGGAGTTTTGTATCCCATTGTGAGCTTCCTGTCATTTCCTTGCCTTTTATGCCACTGACACAAATGCCTTTTTGCTCCCTGAACCTTTGTTTGTATTTTAAAAATAGCGCTTGTGTGGTGGGGTTTTTTTACCAGGCTATTTTTATTATAAATGTGATTCAAAGGATACAGATTAGTCTGGCCAGGTTAAAATAAACCAGGAGTCTTGGCTGAAATGAAACATTAGGTCATCTAGGCTGGACATGTCATCTGTTCCTCCCTCTACTTCCCCACCAAACACTTTGTTTTCAGCTTATTTCGTAATTGGATCGGAGCAGTAAACCAGGAATAGCTGCACTAGGAGAAAATGGGTTAAAATGTGTCCATGCAGGAGGCAGAGGTATGAATATAAATGAGGCTTGGTACCATTTTTGTGTGTGTGCAAGCTACTCCCAGAAGGGGCAGCTGCTTCTCCCATTTGCTTTCTTGACAGCAAGGGCCTAAGGCTTTCTAAAAATAGAAAGTCATTGAGAAAATCAACAGAGCGTGAACTGCACAGCTTTGCAGGAGGTTCCACAGTGGGATGGATGGGCTTGTGCAGTGGAAGGGAGGAGGGGAGGGAAGAAAGACATCCTCTCTTCTGTGCTGTGCAGACACGTCAGTGCATCCCAGGAAAGCACCTTGTCCCTTTTCAAACACCCAGTGCTCCTGCCTGGAGGGGCTGCCTCGGCAGGTCCTGCAGAAAAAAAAGAGACGGGGGGGTGAGGGAAGGCAGGTGAGGCCGTGATGGGTGTTGTGTAAATATTTGGCAGGTTATGGAAGCTGTGCTTTCCTCCTGGTGCTGTGGAAGTGGCAGCCTGGCTGTGCTGAGGATGCCTCCTGCTCTGCCAGGGAAAGCAGGACAAGCGCTTTTAATGCAGAGTGAATTCTCTGTTTACAGACCTTCTCCTTCCCTGGGGCCACTGTTTACTCCTAATCTCAAGCAGGAGCATTAGCCTGACTTCTCACTGCTGCCTGAAGGAAGGATTGCCAGGGTTTTGCGCAGGGAAAGATCTTTGCAAAGGATTTGATGCTTCTTGCAGGAAAAACCAGCACCTGCCAGCTCTGTGGTTTGTGCAGCAAGACCTTTTGTGAGCTAACCAGTTCCCCAAAAAGGGCTAGGAAGTAGGTTAGAGGAGGCTGAGAACCAGATTGGGTGACCTTTTGCTCATTTCTTGAAATAATTATTCCTCCTGCAGCGAGGTAACACCAGTCTAATAGGCAGGTATAACCTACAGTACTGGGATGGTACTGGTGGAACAGCTTATCCTGGGGTTTGTCTTCTCCCTCATCGCCATCACTGGCCAGAGGGTGCAGGAAATGCTCTCACTGGAACTTATTTCTGTGGTGCTTCTGCAGTAAACTTCATTTCTTGGGATAACTGATGTTTTGCACCATTAATGACTGATGGAGCCTGTGTGCGATGCCTCAGGAACACACTTCAGTCTGTCGTGAAAGCCCAGGTTAATATTCCTAACTGGGATGTTGCAAACCCTGCGGAGACAGTGTGGCAGTCCAGGACGTGACAGTTCTGTGGAGGGAGATGTGGGCAGAATTTTGGGGCTCTTTGGGGCAGGCAGCGTGGGTGTGAGGAGCTGGAGGGGGTCCCACCCTGCGTGATGTCAAGCTCCCTCATTCCAAGCTGCACAGGGAACAGGACGTGGATTCGCTCTCGGGAGCACTTGCAGGGGGAGGAACCAGATTTAGAAATCTGGAGCTTGGGAGTTGCTCTGTTTCCTTGGAGATGGGTGCAGTTAACAGCATAAACATCCTCCCCTTCCTCGCAGGGACTGGCTGCACGTTGTCACCTGCGGGGTGATCAGTGCAGTTCCAGCTGCCCTGGCTGTGTGGACAAGGGGCACAGTCCTCTGGCAGCAGCTGCAGAGGAGTCACACAGCCCTGCTTCCCCTGGGGCGTGTTTGGTGAAGGTGTCAGGAGTTTACAGCCCTTTCTCCAAGGAGCTGTGATCAGATTTGTGCTGCCCGTCGTGGCAGCTACAGGACCAAGTGCTTTCCAAGCAGAACTGGAGGGACAGGAATTGTGGGTTGGAAAGGAGGGGGGGACAAAAGGGAAGGTTCTGTGGGCAGATGAGTACAGGGGGAGAGCTGAGCACGAGGAAAGCAAGATCAGTGCATGTTAAACATAAGCCTGGAGGTGCCACCTGGCCCGTATTCACCCCAGCACTGGTGTTAGTTCTGCTGTGCAGGTGTTTCAAACGTTTCCTGTTGCCTTGGGTGGGCTCATTCAATCCCCATCCTGCCCCTGCTGCTCGTTACCCTACTGGCTTCTCACGTGCAGGGCTGCTGGAGCGGGACAGGGAATTTGAACAGGCCAGGTGTGGCTGCAGCCTGACCGTGAGTTCAGCATGGTTCGCTTTGTCTCTTCTGAAAGCAAAGGCCATGTCTCCCAGGAAATCCAGAGGCAGGAGGGCAGAGGATGTCAGTGGCTGCTCCGGGTGCCACCACTGACTGAGAACCAGCCTCGGGGTTGTCTTGGCGGGGGGTGGTGGAGAAAACATGCCTGAAGAACAAGAGAGAACTGCCACCCCTGACCTGCCTCTCCTGCCTTTCCCTGCCCAGGCAGCAGCCTACGCCTCCGAGGACGGCGTTCTCACCGAGGCCATGATCGACGCCCGCGTGGCCGACGCTGTGCAGCAGCACAGGCAGAAGATGGAGTGGCTGAAAACAGAAGGTGCTGAAGAAAACAAAGGGACTGGCGGGAACCCCCTGCTGCCTTTCCCCAGAGGAACCCCGGTGTGAGACGTCTGCAGGCTTCAGACCAGCGTGCGTGGGGCCGAGGCCCTGGGAGAGAGCTGGGAGGGTCTTTTGGGTTGGTGGGATCGTCTCTTGGGAGAAGTGTGTCCTTTGGTGCAAGGGAGGGGGTGCTGCCTCAGCCTGCCTTGGATCTCATGGTTTTTAAACTGCTCCAGAAAGCAACGTGGTGTAAACGAGGCAGCAGCAACTGAATTAAAGGACCCCCTTGCTGAAGTATCACTGACTGTGTTGGTCTGTGTGGCCTGTCCTGCTGGAGGGGCCCAAACCCCAAGTCCCTTCCAGCCATTTCACATTTCTGGAGTGTCCCAGTGCCAGTGGGAGCCCAGGGCCTGTCCAAGCCTGCTACTCCCATTTATTTAATCTGTAGGGTTTATGTCCAGCAGAGATTTTTCTCACCTTTCTTCCCCAGATCCATGACCTTGCTCCCATCCCCACGTGGCATCACTCGTGTGTTGTCCTTCACAGGCTCAGAGCAGGCTTTGTGTTCCAGAGGTGGATTTGGTGTGATTCACCTGGTTACCTTGGAGTCAACACAGGTAGTCTGAGAGCAGCCCCAGGAATTTTTCCCCCAGGTAACTGCCCTTTCTCTCCAGGAGGTGAGCAGGAGGGGCTCAGAGGGTCTCTCTGGCACAAAGGGGTCCAGCACAGCCTCCAGAGAACACAGGGACTGGTTTGCTCCCACTGCTGCCCTGGAGCTGCTCTTGCAACAGGAGTCTTCTGCTGCATTTCTGGAACAGCTGAGAACTGTGCCATTGTCAAGTCCTGAACACGAGCCTGTGTTGATGAGCTGACATTCATTCTGCTTGTGTGCATGTAAGAGACAGGTCAGAACATCTCCTGATTTTTTCCTGTGTTTGAACTGCATCTGAACCCTGTGCTCTGCTCTGAGGCCCTTTCTGTAACTACATGGTGCAAACATGACCCAAATCCGCGCCCTTGAGTACCTTGCTGAGCTGTTCTCCTCACACAGGAACTGACAGCAGCCTTTCTTCACCGGTGGCTGTGGCTGAGCTCCGAGGGACTCACCGTGGCAGGAAGGAGCTGGTGGGCTCAGGAGCAGAACCAGGCAGGTCACTGGTCTCCCCAGCTCTGCTGCCCACCCTGGTGCTGTCACTGCTGCTGCTCCTGTGGAGTGGGACAGGAAAGGGAACTCCTGCCTCATCCAGGATTTCAAGGCAGGGCCCTGTCACCTCTGGCAGTCTCACAGGCCAGTCTGGCTTGCCATCAGCTCCAGGGTGACTGCTGTCCCCGTGGAGGTGGCACCCAGCTATGGAACGCTCCCTGCAGGGACAGAGGATGGCAACCCCAGGCTGAGGTGAGCTCCTCTCCTGACACTGAGTGAGTTACGAGCCAACAGCACTTTATTAAAATGGTATTTTGTGTTGGAGAGCAAATCTCGGAGCAGATGGATTAGCAGACAATCCATCACTCCCCAGGTTGGCCTGTGCCAGCTCTAACGTGCTCCCTGTGCTCCAGCACTGCAGCTGGGAGGCAGATTTACAGCCTGGTCATCTCCGTCTCCTCCCAGTTGCCATCCACTGAAGTATTTACTCCTGGATGTGATACATGGGGAGCAAAGTCCCACTGTGGAAGCACAAAGGGTGTGAGCGCTGTGGGACTCGGGGAGGTGGGAGTCTCCCCAGGACGCTTTTCTCTGCCAACCTGTGTCTGTGTTTGGAATGGAGAAGAAACACTCAGAGTCTTTTATAATCCCTTGTCTTGAGTGTTGGGTTTTATTTACTGCTCTGACCTCACATGGAGTCTGCACCGAGCCTGGGATGTGCCCAGACCAGGAGAACAACTCGTGCAGCAGAATCTTTGTGCAGAAGGACTGGGGTCCTACTCAGGGTCAGACCTGCTCTGTTTGTGGTTCTGTTCCAGCAAGGAGCAGACTGAAGGATGGTGAAGGGCTGGGTCATGGTGGCAGTTTTTGGTACTGCTAGAATGGGAAACGTTCCCACTTTTCCTTCTCCGTGCCAGAGCCCTACGTTGCCTGCACTTTTCCTGCCTTTCTTACCCATGCAGGCAACACGAGAGGCCCAGGCTGCTCTCTGGAGGGAACTTGCACCTAAAATTTAACAGTAAAATATTTATCTCCCTTTAAAATCAGTTCTGGACCTTGGAGCTTCCCTGTGATCCCAGTGAGCAGGAGGCAAGCAGGTGAAAATCTGGGACAGCGTCCTGTGATGTCACATAACCTGGGGGAAAGCACACAGCCCTTCTTCAGAGATCAGGACAGGTTTTCCCACACCTTTCCAGCCTTGTTGGTACCTTCTCCTCCTCCTCCTCCTCTCTCAATCCCCTGCCCAGAGCTGGGGAGCTGCTGCTCTGCAGTGCCCCAGCCCCTGCCCCGGGGGTGCCGTAGGGGTTCAAAAGGTTGGAAAAAACACTCAGATGCAAAACATGCAAAAAACTATTTTACTGACAAACAGCAAAGGACGGGCTTAGTTCCAGGAGCCGAACTGGTTATGTACAAACATCTTATTGAAAGGGAAGGAATGGCTGAAATACACTCACTCGTTGACCCAAATAAAATCACAGTGTGCTTTTTCTATTGCCTCTCCCACCCCAAGCTCTCTCTGTGCCTTCAGCTGCTCCCTCAGCACAGATTGTTGTCACCCCTCCAGCACAGCCACTGGAGAGCACGAACCCTGGGTGACATCTGCCCGTGCAAGTATGTTGAATAAAGTAAAAAATTAGCCATTATTGCTTTTCAACCACAGTAGAGATTATTCTGTGATCAGGGCAGAGCATAATCTCTCTCTCTTAGTCTCGGCGTGTGCTGTGCCTCTCCCTGCCTGGTGCATGCAAAACTGGTTTGGGTGCAGAAAAACGGAAAAGAAGGATTATCAGAGCAAAACAGCACTCCAAGCTTTGTTCTCGTCGTTCTCAGCGCAGAGGACCAGTGACAAAATCTGCCTCGGCCGAGTGCTCCGTCCTGCAAGGGCTTCCCCTGCCTTTGTCAGTGTGAGCCGCCCTGGGGTCACCCCTCCCGGGACCCCCAGGGCTCAGCTCCCAGGGGGGACTCGAAGTGGCAACAACCCCTTCGGAAAAGAAATGGGTGCAGGTGGAAGGGAGGCACTAGAGGAGGAACGGGCTCATGCGGTGAACACGTGAGGACACACGGCTGGGAGCCCACGGATGCACACACGGACCTGGAGCAGCACCCTGGGGGCCCACCAGGACCCGGCAGACTCTCAGCCCAGCTCCTCCTTACGCCTGCCACGCTTTCCCACTCCTCTGCTTCCCTCTTTGCCCCAGCAGCCCCCTGCAGAGAGATCGCAGACTTGGCTTTTCGAATTTTTTGTCACTTAAGTTCTCTTGCTGCTCCAGGTTCTCCTGGGCACCCCAGTGGGCTGGGCTGAGAGGACACCTCATCTGCACTCCACTCTAGAGTAGAACCAGCAATCCCGTGTCCCTGCCCTGTCTGTCCCCTGCCCTCCATCCCATTGCCTCTCACTGAAGCACAGAGCTATCCCACCAAAGTATCCAGGCTGGAAAACCATTGATCCCAGTGCCTGTTTGTGCCACATGCTCTAGTGATGGAAGTACTTCTTTCACATCCAGAGGTGCCCTGGGAAATTCTGTTGGCTGTTTCTACCTTCCTGCTCAAGCACAGCCACCCAGAGCAGGCTGCCTGAGAACCATCTCCTCTTGGCATTTGGCTGTCCCCAAGGACAGAGACTCCACATCTCCTCTAGCAACTTGTCCCAGTGCTCAGCCACCCTCACAGAGAAAAAGAGATTCATGATGGTCAAGCAGAACCCCCCACGATCCATTTTTTTGCCCACTGCCTCTGGTGCATCACTTCAAAAGCCTGGCTCTGCCTTCTCTGCGCCCTCCCTTCAGGTATCTGTGTACCAGCTTTCCCAGCCTTCCCTCAGAGCAGGGATGCTCCGGTCCCTTAATCACCTTAGTTGGCTGTGTTTAATATCCCTTTCCATCAGGGATTCTCTTCTCCCAGCTGAGCACAACCAGAAAATGAGGTAGAATAGCAGTGAGAGTAACTAAACCCACCCCACCCTGCTGCCAGTGCCCTTCCAGGCTCCCTCCTGGTCTTGGACTGATTATGGATAAAGGGCTGGCAGGTCCTTCAGCCAGGATGGGCCAGCTGATGTGTCCCTGGCTGGCTCAAGGACTGGCTGAGCACTGAGGGCACAGTGCATGGATGGATGGATGGATGGATGGATGGATGGATGGAATCACATCACGCCTTCCCAAACTGTTCCTCAGAGAGGAAGGGTTCTTCTTGTTGTTTCTATGGGCAAAAGGGGTTTATTCAGCAGTGCTGGTACTGGTATTTGTCTCCCTTATTTATCTATCTGGTACTGAGGACAGGATTTCATTTTTAAAAGGAGCTACTGGTTGATGTGGTGGATTTCTCAATCCCCTGCCTTTCTCCACCTGGCTTTCCACTCCTCCCCTTTGCAGCAACCAGCACACACCCATGGGGTGTGCAGGCAGCCAGGCCTGGGCTCCTCACACCAGAAACGCAGGAGAACATTCCCAGGGCCAATCCCAGCCCTGGAGGATCGACACATACACTTTTAAGCTCCATCTCTGCCCTAAAAATAGCCCACAACCCCCACCCCCACCACCATCAGAGCCTCCCTCAAAGCATCTGGCGGGCGAGTGCTGAGACGTGGCCCACACTTCCCACTCCCCTTGTCCTGCAGATCCCATTCCCATGTCCCACAGAGCTGCCACCAGAGACACAGCTGCCAGCTCGGAGCTTTGCACCCCCTTTCCTCCCTTCCTGCCCTTGTTTTGTCGACTCCCTGATGCCAAAGTCACTTGCTCCCAACCGAACCCTTTTTGCCTGGGGTTGTTGCTGGGTTTGGGTGTTGCTGTTGTTGTTGTTGGTTTTTTTCCATCTGTGGTTGGTTTTTTGGTTTGTTACTCTGTGTGTGTGTGTGTGTGAAGACTGGATCAGAGGCAAGAGAACAACAAACAAGTCAACACTAGCACATCTGGGACAATTAAACAAGGAGAAAACACCCCCACGCCGGAGAGAAGCAAAACAAACACGTGCACAGAGGAACAGCAGACCACGGACAACTGAGCTGACAGCAAGAGCAGCAACCTCACCGGGACAGAGGGACAAGAGAGGACACAACAGACAGGGCTGGGAAGACTCCCCCTGGAGCAGGATCGGCTGAGAGGGTGGCACAGGGACAGCAGTGATGGTGGCAGGCGGGGAGAGCAGGGGCTGCAGCGCAGTGATCGATACCCAAAAACCTCCTTCACCTCCTGCTGCTCTGGGGGCTTCGTCACCTTGTTCCCCACAGAGGGGACGTGGCTGTGGGGAACAGCTCTTGTCTGTCTGGTTTGGGACATGAAATATCCCGTGGGACTGAGCTGTTGCTGTGCAGGGGGTTGTCACTGCCGCAGC
Organism: Pseudotriccus pelzelni; assembly: GCA_035584735.1. NCBI lineage: Eukaryota > Metazoa > Chordata > Aves > Passeriformes > Tyrannidae > Pseudotriccus > Pseudotriccus pelzelni. Next base: position 5,350,780 of record JAWMRA010000052.1, on the reverse strand, counting down.
CTGACCCGCGAGGGACGTTATCCAGCCCCACGACAGCCACGTTCCCATCTCTGCTCCATAGGCTGGAATCTACAGCAGCTTCCAGGAATCAGAGGGAAAACCCACCTCGCACCAGGAGCTGCTCAGCTGTTTGGAACCAGCCCGGCACAGAAGACGCAGCAGATCTCTTGGGTCAGGAATAGAATTCCCTCCCTGCATGGGAAGGAACTTTACTCCATATTTATTAAGGATGAGAATCAAAGATCTTGTCAGTTCCCCACTGGTTTGGTTTGTGCTGGGACACGTCTGGTTTCTGTGCATTTAAGACCAGTAAATGACTCCCAGTAAATTTAATTGCACTGAGACTGTCTTTGATTTATTTTTTTTTTGACTGTATGAACAAGAGAGAGGCTCACAAGGTGAGAGCTACAGACCCAAATTAAAAAAAAAAAAAAAAGTCTGTTCTTAAAGAATGGGATTAGGTATTGTGTGGGATTTTTTTTTCTCTCCTTCTTCCAGAGCCTCCTGCTCTTCTGAAATTTCGCTGTGGATCAGACGGATCAGACTTAATGAGTGAGAGCCATCACTTCACTCTTTCCAGTTGTCCCATATTTAATGATATTTCAACCAAGGTCAGCTGCTAGAGCAGGGCAGAAGCAGGCTTTATATTCAGTCTGACTTTAAGTCACTGCCTGAAGTCCCCCTCGTGAGAGGCTCCAAGTGGAAAGATTATTTAAAGTGCTTTCCACCCCAGAGACTCAATATTTGTCCTCACCATGATGGAATTTTCTCCTCTGCAAAATGTTGTCCCACCTGAGGACACTTTGATAGCACAGGACCTGCTCTTCCCTGCCTGCTCAGTGTGTGTGCCACGGCACAAGGAGGGTGCAAAGCTGTGCGTCTTGGGAAGGAGCTGCTCCAGGAAAAGTCATTCCTTAGATCCCAACAGGTGGCTGCAAATATTCCAGCCACAGGGAATCCGCAGTGACAGGCAGTCAAACAGACACAGGTGTGGACCAGGCAATTATTTAGGCCCAGGCACAAACTGGGGCTCCAAGACAAGAGGCCCCAGGGAATAACAAAGGTAGGAATGGCAGAAAAATGGGAATGTTTGGCTCTTGGGGCTTGTAATTAACTGAACTCACCCTGGGCATAGCAAACTAAAGAAAACAAACCCCAAGACACAGAAGCTGATGCAGGGAGGAAAGAGCTGGAGTGATGGTGTCCTTCTCCCTCCGGAGGTATTGCCATCAAACAACAGGAGGCCACTGCCAGTGCCAAGGAACCCATGGAAGGAACCAGCAGTTTCTGCCAACATTCATCCTCTTTGGGGTGTTTTCCCCATCTAAGCACAAACCCACTCAGCACAAAACGGTGAACGAAGGAGAAGTGATTTTTGGGGCTACCCTCTCAGCTTCCTGGGGCATCTCCCTCCTTTGTTCCTCTCAGTCAGCCCTCTCTCTGCCCAGCACGTGCAGCAGGGATGGGTGGGCACGTCTGCTGCTCTCCCCCAGCAGAACACGACCCCCTGCAAGGATCAGACACCACCACACAGGGGCTTTTTCGGCTCCTTCAGGCACCTCTGCCTGCAAGTGGAGGAGGTCTCTGCATGTGGAGGTTGGTTTCAGACCCTTGGTCGCATTCAGACCTTAAAACCCACACCCGAGATGCGACTGGGGGGAAGCAAATTGGAGCATCCTCATGCTTTGGTTCATTTTGTGGGACGTTTGGGACATTTGACTCTGCAGAGGAGTTTGGCTTCAGGTCCACGTCTGTGTGTCCCTCAAGCCAAGCCCAGACCTGCTGCTATTCCAGCTCAGGGCAGGAGCACAGGACAGAGGTGTTTGTTCCTGTGCAGGGGGAGTGAGACTGTCCACAGGAGCCTCTCGCTGCACTGCCAGGGTTTTTGGGGTGGTTTAACCAGGGCCTCGGGTTCTCCCTCCCAAAAAAGGAGGAGAGCAGCTCCTTTCCTCCCAGGCAAGGGGTGGGGGGGTGTTTATGAGCAGAGGGGTATGATCAGGGCGCAAAGTCAGATCCAACACCATCCCACTCCTCCCTCCCTCCCTCCTCTCCAGCTCCAACGAGGAACAGCAGCACTGACACCGCCGAGGTCCCACCGGAGGGGTGACCCAGGCAGGACCAGCCCTGCCCCACGGGCTGGCACCGAGATTCCCTGGATTGCTTAAGGCAGGTTTCAGCGTACAGCGACTCCAACGACAAACCACTTACACATTCCCAGGGTTTCCTTCCCCCGCCGCAACTCCCCAAAAACATGAACCAAAGCAAAAAGGGACACCGTGCCTTCCCAACCCCCCGGCAGCAGCACCCATCCAAACCTGTGACCAGCCAAGCCATTTTAGCAACAGAAGGGGCAGAGCAAAACCAAGCCAAAGGACCAAAGAAAACAGGGGGACTTGAGCTCTTGGATGAGACACTCTGCATCTTCTTCGTGCTGTCCCACCTCCATCCCCTTGGCCAACATTCCCCTCGGGGGCAGCTGGATGTGCAGGACAGCCGGGAACGCCGGGGAAAATTCGGGGGGGCTTGAAAGTATAATGCAAATCTCTTTTTTTTTTTTTTTTTTTTGTTTGTTTTTGTTTGTTTTTGTTTTGTTTTGTTTGTTTGTTTTTCTAAGTCTATGAAAAATATCACCCTCCTTACTTTTGTTCCTTAGTCAGGAGATGAGCGGGGTTTTTTTTCTGACAGTGGAGTCTTTACTGTCTACTGCTTCTGCAGTTTGGCTATTAACTTCCTTTTCTTGAAGAAAAAGGTGACGTTTTCACTTTCTGATTGTGTTTCATTCTGGATTTTAATAACCAAATTATGAAATGTTAATGTAAATTCAACTTGTAAGCAGGCTTTTTTGCTTTACCTAAAAACTTTACAGAAGACTGTCAAAACAGTCACTTCATATTTTGTGAAACAAAAGTCTTTGGGCTCTCAACCACGTTCCAGACTACTCAAGTAGAATCATAGCTCTCTGAGCCACTGATTTCAGTCTCATTCGTGATGTTCTTGACCCCATTTTTAATTCAAAGCCTTTTATTTAAAATTGAAGTTTTCTACTTCTTTGAAGTACACAGTGCTCATATTTCATGACATCTGATTTTTGCAGGAGCGGTACCCCTGCCTCAGGTATGCCAGGAATGAAGGATATATTTACTGTGTATGTCTATAGTTTCTGCAGGGCTGGTTCCTGTGTGCTTGTGGCAGGTAGGAAGTGGAAAGAAAGTCTCCTTAAGCACAGCCCAGAATATGATACAGGTCCTCACACTGTCTTCATACACTCTTCCAGAAGCCAATCCATCTTTTGCTGTGTACTGTTTCTGGTGTTGTCAGTGCAAGACAAGGCCTGAGAGACAGTAAGCCAACTAACCTATCAGTGTTACAGAGATCTGACTAGGATTTAGCTCTGGATTTCTCTTCGGGAAAGAATTACACATTTGAAGAAAGGGATAGCCCCCACTAATCTCCAGCCTTTTTTTTTTTTCTTTTTTTAACGTGTCACAACGCATAAAGATAGTTATTTCTTTCAGACTTTTTCCTTTTGCTAATAAAAAGCCTAATTTCCAAGAAGACTGGAGGGCAAATTACCTTCTATATTCAATTACAAAATCTGATCACTGCCTTTTTTTTTTCCACCACTAATAAAAGCTATTGAAGTAAAGCACCCACCTCTTGTTATGGAAGAACAGTCAGTAAGTCACCTTGAGATTAAAATACGTATTGCTATACCCTTTCTTGGGAATGTAAAGTAGTCATGGCTTAAGATAATGCCAAAGACTAGAGGGAACGTTGTATTTTTGTGGAACATTTCCAGGGATAATGGGTGAAATCCTCCACTGATTTAAATGAGCAAAGTCCCACCAAGCTGCTTCCCTGGCTGATGTAAATTATCATGTCTTCATTGAGGTCAATGGCCCAGCTCCTCCAGCTCTCGTAAGTTGGGATATTTCCCTGAAATATAAACTATGATCCAGTCAGTTTAGATGAGTGTGACAACACATGTTCATTAGGTCAGTAATTGATGTTCCAGATTGCCTGCTGGGAAATGCTCTTAGGACAGCACAGGAATTTGGCCTGGCCCTTGCTACCCATGTAACAGGTTGAGGAGCAGCTAAGCAAAGATGTGCCAGTTCTTCGGGTTGTCTTGCTGCCTGTCATGGCAGAAGTGGCAAATATCAGCTAATTACACCTATGCTTTCTGGAAAAAGTAAATAGGAGAGTGATGGGGAGGGGGCAGGCTTAGAGCACTAGCAACTTGAATTCACAAAGCTTTTCTAGTCCATATGGTTTTGCTGCAGTTCTGTTGTGATCAAACAATTGGTGAAGGAAAGGCTTGTCCCAGTGCTGTGCTACTGAAGTTGAAAGAAAAAACCCTAAGACCTTGCCCCTACAGGTGCAAACTACAGGTTGACGGTAGTAATACAAAGCAGAAGCCAAGAATAGGTTAGAGGTAAAGTGTTACAGTCAGATAGTGTCTGAAAACTCAATAGAGCACCCTTCAAAGGTCAGGTTGTCTTGTGTATTAAGTATCTATGGAAACACTTCAAGGGCAGGGAAGCTCAAAGTAAAGGTCAAATGTTTAACCCCTAGCTTTAAAACATTCTATATGCACCTTACAAAAGCAGACAAAAGAGACTCAGTGGTACTTGTCATCTGATATATGAAGGGATTTTTTTTTTTCTGTTTTTTAATCCGTATTCACATATTTTTGTCAGGTCTTTTTAAATATGAGATACTATTCTGTTTCAGCAATGTATGATCTTCCTTCTATTTTCATGTGGCAAACAACTGTTAGCTTTCAGACCTTACAGATCAGAAGTAGGAGTGACTTGGATAATTCCAGCAGTGTTAACACAGACAAACCTTTAAGCAGTTCAGCTTGAATTCTGAGATCAAGCCCTACAGATTCGCATCCAGCCCTCAAACCTTACCATGCATTAACCTTGTCCACATAATGAATTCTTGCATAGTTCTAATAGTTTTACTTCTCTTTCTTCACAGTAAATTCAGGTTCCCCAGGGGAGAGGTCACAGCACCAAGGCCTTCCAGGAGCATTTGGACAACGCTCTCAGGGACAGAGTGAGATTCTCAGGGCTGTCCTGTGCAAGGCCAGGAGTTAGACTTGGTGATCCTTGTGGGTCCCTTCCAGTTCAGGACATTCTATGATTCATGATAAGCCTTCTATAGCAGACTTAAAAACTGAAGAGGTCAAGTGTGAGATTTAAATCTGCAATCTATTTTGAATTTCTGTGCAGACACATGTGTAGTCAGAGTGAAATCATGAAAATATTTACAAATATTTGTGTGACCTTGAACTCTGGGGTTAATGATGGGACGTGTAGAGAGACAGAAGAGAATTTTATTCCGTGATTGAGGAGACAGCATTAAAAGAGATAATTCTGATTGGGACTCTGCCTCAGCTTCTTTTAGTGTCTGCCCAGCATGATACTAGAAGCTAGGGTTCTTGTTCTGAACACTGACCCTGAAAACCCCTAGAAGGACAAAATCCATTTGCAGGCCTTTGGTTTTCATTTCTCTGTTTTTAGACTTTTGTGTAGAGTGAAAAGGCAGCTTAGGCCAGTTTGAGGTGCCACACAGCGCTCCCATACTGTGGGTCCTCATTCTGAGACTGCCATCTTCTCAGCATGAATGTCTTCTGAAAGTCACGTTCTTACCCCCTTGGCATTAACCCTTAAAGCAAGGTGGGTGATGCCACCTGGTCTGTCTTGTGTGTTTGCTCTTTGGAAATAGCTGTCTGATACAATGGGCCTTTTCTGCTGGGGTTTTAGTTGCCATGATGAGTAATGAATAGCACAGGTAGAAACATTAGTGCAGGTTATCCTGACCCTATGAAAGGAGTGGTTCTAAACTGAGATGTGGTCAAGATTCTGCTCTACTTGGGAAGAAAATCATCAGCCTCTCCTTGCCCTTTGTCTTGTCTTTGACAATTCAGCTTTTGTTTTCAGGTGTGTGTCCTCAGCTCAGGTAGGAGTGCTGTTTTCATTCAGTATGGAAATAGTGGAAGTGCTTGCAGTGAAAAATACTGATTCTGGAGAAGAAGACATACTTTCTTTGTGTATCTCTTTTGCACCCTTAGCCTTGCAAAACTGTGAGTTGGAGTCAATCATATTTGCAAAGCATTTTCTTTTTTTTCTTCCCATAAAAGGTTCTATTTTCTAATCCAAATCACAAAGCGGGTTATTTTGTAATGAAGCTGGAATGGGCTAATTGGTCAACGAGTCTTTCTCTCTCCCTATATATATATTGGTATATAGAGTGATATACCCCATTCTGCCTTCATTGTGACTGTGAAGGTGAAATTGAGGTAAGGATGATCTGCCTCTCTTTATCTTCTGCCAGAAGAGTACATTCATTCCTGAACAAGAAAATGTTGTAGTTGCTTTAGTGTATCCCGAGCTCTTTGAAGATTGTCTGCTACACAAGTGATTTGAGAAGCAAGTGGACCAGAGCTGATGTTAGCACGTCAAAAAGGCTGCTCCATTTTCACAGTGAAAACTCTATTTGAAGTTCTGTGTTTAATGGTGTGAGACTCCATAGACCCCTGAATTCCATGCTGTTATTCCAGGTGTGCATTGTCTCTGTAGGAATGCAATTTCACAGTCATCAAACATTTTAAGTTCATCAAGTGCTAATTGTAGCAGAGAGCATGACAGCGGAATCTTCAAAGCCCTGTGGACAGAAAGGCCTATTGATCATACAATTGATTTTTATTACTTGGTATTGAGCGGCAGAGCTGCCTGCTGTTGTATAATCTGTTCTTTTTTTCTTCTTCTTCTTCTTTTCCAGTTTTTATCCTAGACTAATGAAATACCTTAGCTTGCCCTGATACAGGGCATTGTTTGAATGACATATCACCTGAGGTATCATACTGCATTACTGCAGCTCTCCAAAATTTCTGTCTGTGCTATTTTCTCTTCTTGAGACCTGCTGCTTTTTCTGGACTATTCTCCTGTAGCTATATGTCCAATGATGATGCCTCAGGGACTGAAATGAGCCAACTTCTAGCTTCTGGTATGCTGATGTCAACTCACATCAGCTCCATAGGCTTGGAGAGTTTCTGGTGTGGGAGGGGAAGGAGAATTTGGCAGCGTGCTGAGACATAGTCACTCATTGTGGTTTTGGCACTGCTGCTGGGATTTACTGCATGTGGTCTGAGTATTGACTCATGAGGAGCATCGATCAATCACAGTATCAAGCTACTCGTCTTTGCAATAGAAAATAAGCTGAGAAATGGTGTTTGCTCTACTAACTGCCATAAAACTGTCAGCTTTCTGCCAAGCTCCTGGGGACAGGCAAAAGTGAACAAGAGGTCCTGCCATTTCTGTAAGCTGCTTCCTCTTGTGGCTTGCTATGGCTGATCTCTCCCCTCATATATTTTTTTCTCCATCCTGTCTCTGTTGGCTGCTGCTTGCAATGGAAAGATAAGCACAGATACCTACAAACCTACCAGTTGAGGAGTTACATGCTCACAATGAATTTTGATTTTAATGAGCCATGCAGAGCAGGCAACAGGCACCTCCAGGGGATTCATCAGGGGCTTGTGCCAGATACCTATTGAAATAATTGGAAAGATTTCCACTGACTTCAGTAAGGTCCGGTTCCCTTTCTAATTGCAACCTCCTGTGTTTCTCAGGGACTTGAATTCAGGAAGCTGTATATGCTGTGCTCGTGTACCCACTGCTCCCTAATGTCCTTTCTGTGCCAGGGCTCTGGAGAAACAGGCTGTTTGCCAGAAGCACTTCGGATCTTCTGGGTACATTAGTTATGCACCTCAGGGCCTCAGTTTCTCCTTCTGCAAGGATATAGATAATAATAGTTGCTTCTTTAAAAAAAAAAAAGCCTGAGGACTTCTCATTTGTTTTATAGAGGAACTGATTGCTTCCATTGTTAGTTTGAGTGACTGGACAGTGAAAAAGGCAGAAGAGCAAGATCCCAAGTGATGTGTCTAGTTTCAGGCACAGCTGCATTGATAATCCTCCGAGAGCCCACATGTTCCAGCAGAGGAAGATCTGGCCACTGTTGGGCCAGAAGCAGGTTAGTTTAGCTAAATTGTCCCTTTGCTGTCCACAGCCTCTATTTCGGATAAGATCTTTGAAAGCTGTCAGGATTGACCAAGTGTGATCATATTGAAATCAAGTGCCAAAAATCAACTGCATTAGGAAGGAACGTACACTGCTACAGGTCTTTATGGTAAAGATCATCTGGAACGTACAATCGCTCTTTAGTTTAAAGGGTATTTCTGCTACCTTCTTCTGTTAGTTGTTTTCTTTAAGAATTCAGGGGAAAGAAAGAAAGAAAGAAAGAAAAGAAGGGCATTTAAGATGCAAGGAGACAAAGCCATGTTAAGTTTCATTTACAGAGATGAATTGGGAACAGGTGCTTCACATAACTGAGGGCCACCATTCTGTGAGAGAACCCTTGAGAGTCGAGAGAAAGGAATTTTGAAAAGCAACAGTATATTCAGAAAGATAACTATAATCAAGCCCTTTCTGTTTCTATTAAGGGGAAAAGACAACAATCACAAATGCAATGGAGACATTAAAATTGACTTTGTAAAAAGCCATTTTTTATTTATTTTTTGTTTTTTTGAAATAATTTCAAACCCGAAGGCAGAAATAATTGAAGCATTTACAGAATATATCAATAATACCTCATTATCCAGCTTTGCTTCAATCCACTGATTTCAATTTTCTTTTGAACAAGAGGCGTTTATCAGAGGATTTAGCATATGAATGGGGAGGGGGGGAAATGTAAAATGCATACTGTAGATTTACATGTCTTAGGATGCCAAATAGCCATCAAAACTAATTGTTTCTAAAATGCTTTATAAATCTTATCTTATGTGTTGACCCTAATCAGAGCAATTAATTTCATAATGAATTCTTTCTACACACACCCTATCTTATTATTATCTTCAGTCTAAATTAATAACATCATGATAATAATTAGTAGATATGAAATTGTCTCTTCAATACTTCTCATAGCATGTGGGCTTGATAGAAAAGAGCAACAAGGATGACAATTAGAGGGAAACATCAGCTGCATTAATTGTTGTGCACTTTAACTCTAGCATCTTCAAAATAGGTTTTATTTAAATTTGAATCTTTTATATTTTCCCTCTATTTCTCCTATTTTATTTCAACAGTTTTCTTTCCTTCAAAAGGCAACATATCTCCCTCAAAGCTCGCAACAAAAAGATTAAAGCAGAGTTTTAGAGCCCGGTTAAAAGTGGACTGATGCCAGATTTTGGAGCAAACGAGCAATAGGAAGATGCAAGAGAGCTTCAGCACCTGGGAAACCATCTGTAATCTCTAAACCCTTCTTCAGGTTTCAGTCTTTCAGAAACCTCAGGAAAGTGGACATCTTTATATCTTGGACTGTGATTTTATGGCCTCATTAAGACAAATTGATGTGAATAAAATGCTGCTTTCACAGTGCCAGATCCATTTCTTGCTCTGCCTCACTACTTAACCATGGGAAAGAAGTGTGAGAGGGTAGCGGAATTGCCCCTGTTTAGAAGAGTATAACACAGACATGAAACACACCCTTAACCCTGTTATTAATTGCCTGTACTGAATTCACTTATGTGTTTCAATCAATTACTGAAATAACTCTTCTTTATTCTCTGAAGGCAAAAGTCTCTTTCTAGGGGCATGGGATGTAAGATGATGGTCCCTGTCAGGCCACAACCCTACCTTTAGGCCCAGTTCTGTTAAAGTCTTGGAATTTCCACTCTCCTTTATTCAAAGTCACTTTTCCAGCCTGTGCAGTCACAAGAAAACATGGCATACCTGCATTAACAAATTGTTGCCTGAAGCCAACAGCTAGAACAGGCACTGAAACAGGACAAGGCACATGGAAGAATATCTCCAGGATGTTTTATTCATGCATCTGACTGATGATGTACGGTCTACAGCTTTATGGTGACCGGAAAAAAAGAAATGTGTTGTGGATTTTTTGTGTTTGGTTGGTTTTTTTTTTTAATTTTTAAAAAAATGGTAGTGATAAAGAGCAAACACCATGGAATATTCAGCACAAAAAGAGAGTGTTGTCCGAAACAAAAGATATTAAGTCACTTTGGTCTTTCAGTGCAGGGAGAGAAGCTCAAACCTTAGCTTCTCATTCTGGAAACTGAAGTTAGAAGAGCACATTCCCTTGGTGCCATTTCAAAAGGAGATAGCTAACATTTCCCCTGCAAAGGGAAGTATTTTGATATTTTGCAGAGAAAGCCTGTGACAGAATCACATTGCTGACAGTGAAGATGAAGGCAGAGCTATCACAGAAATAAAGTCCCTTGTGTGTCTCTTTTTTCCTAAATCAGTTGTGAGCAGCTTTTAAACTATCTTTTTATTTTTGAAACTAGCATCTTGAAGTGCTGCCTCTATCACAAAATCTGTAGTTCAGTGTGCAGGTTAAAATATTAAGCAAAAAATACGGACCTGGTGTTCAGACAGAGAGTGTTTCTTTGTTATTGGCAGCACTAGTGTGAATCCTAGATTATCACACCACATTCACAGTGCTGCACACATAGGTAGCAGGAAAGATTCAAAATCCCTCTGCTCTGCCCACAGCAAGGGTATATCTGAGATGTAACTGTGACCTGCCTGGTGCACCTTTCATCTAAAAGATGAGGGCCTACCTGCAACAAAGACATGCCATGGACCAGAAACTCCAGAACCTTTATAATGAGTTCTTCTGCAGAAATAGAGGTCAAACAATGATTCCTCTTTCACATATTCTGTCCTGGCTATATTTTTCAGTCTCATGGGTAGCCTAAAAGTTACCTCACAAAGTCTTTAGGTACTTCATTTTTAAAACACCAAAAAGAAATGTTTCCTCACTTCTACTTTTCAAGAGGTATTAAAAAAAAATATTTGGCAAATTCTACTGAAATGTTGCATTTGTTTTGGAAAATGAAACAAAGTTCATTTCCATTGAGTAGAAGTGTTCACAAACTTCTCCTTAATCTATGAACAGAAGCTTCTTTGGCATCTTCATCTATTGCCTGCCTTGCTTCGTGGCACAGCACTCCAGAGTCCAGAACTACTGGGTGACAGCATGGCCACTCTGGCCCTGTAGCAGAAGATGGCAGCAAAAACTTAAAATGGTATCTGTACTTGGAAAGCCAAATAGATTTCAATGTAAGCAATATTCAGCCACCAAATTTGCTCCCTCCTGTATTTTTTTAATAACTGCACTAATTCCTATGTCATTTGTATGGTAACATTGATTTTCTTATGCTTGGATTTCATCCTTTGCTTTGATGCACAACACAGAGTTCACACAGACACCTGAAACACCTCTGCAGAGCTGTAGTCAAGCAAAGGGGATGAGCAGGTGTGGAGGAGTCAGCCCAGGGCATGTGTTTCTGCCTCAGTTCCACTAGAGTGCAGCTCTGACACAGCCAAAGACGAGAAAAGCAGTTCAGACCAGGGGTGCAGCATGCAAATTATCTCAGCATGCCTTTATCCCACGCACTGCTGTCTCACTGAGACTAGGATGCAGACTGTTACTTATGCATAAATCCACATTCATTTTTTTGAGCAGAACTGATACTAAAGAATAAGAAATCCTGATAACGAACAGACTTTTGAGGTTCAAATCAGAGATTTTGATTATATGTTGAAACCCAAGTTTAGTATTAATTGTATTGGAATTAGACAAATGCTTAATGTTTGCCATATGCTTAGTGGTACATGTTTGAATTGCCTTACTGAACCAGAATCTCCTTTAATATAGAATATGGAACTGGCAGGAAATTTGCCAGAATTGGGTAAGACGTTGTCAGCTTTTGAGATTGCTCTGTAGGGTACATTATGTTGAACTTTTAATACAGAAAGCACAGCTAAGTTTTTATATTGTGTATCTTTTCAGTGAGATCAGAGAAAATTCCAAAATGAGATTAAACTACTGAACTTTCCGCGAAGGAAGAAATCAAGATGTGGTTATGTTCTGACACTTTATTAAAGAGAGGGTTGCTTTCCAAATATCGAATCATCAATTTATATAGTGCTTTTGTCATCTGTCAAAAAAACCCCTCTGTCTTCCCACTTCCAAACAGTTTCAACAGGAGTACCTTTAGCCGTCGAAACTGTTTCACCGAAACCCACTGATATGCGCTGCTGTACTGTATAGGGTATTTCTAAACATGTACTGCACACCACGGTCATAAGGTGATTAAATTTCCCATCTGAAAAATATATTTTATAATCTGACCTCCTGTGGCCTGATTCACACCACAGTGAAAGCTGAAGAGTCTCCCTCCCTACTTTATGCACCTGGCCCTCCTGCATCAGTTCTTATGTCCTTTTTATGTTCCAGAGAAGCAGACCTGGACAGACATACTCTGTATAGAAAGATTGTACAGAAAACTCAGCTAGTACATGGGCATGTGCCTTACACACAACTGAGAGAAACTGGCTGGGAAAATGAAGGGAAAAATTTGTAACTTTACCTGTCTCTCTCAACTGCAGGAGACAAATTTAAAATAAACCTAGCTGATAAGAAACATTAGTTTATTGAAGGTGAGTCATGAGGTTTCAATTTGTTTTACCCAAGCCTATCAGAATATTCAAAGAGCTGTGATAAACACTGAAATAATTAGGTTTTTTTCAAGTTAAGAAAATAGGCCAGTAACTTTCACAGAAGCTACAAATCCTTTGTCTTCTAACCAGCTCTAAAATATTGTAGCTTACAAATTTTCTATGAAATATGAATAATTATGGAAGTGCTTATGTGATATCAGGGAAATTGTTTTTCAGCTGCTTCTACTGGGGACTGCTAGCTTTGTCCTAGTATTAGCCACACTTACGATATAATTTTGCTAGAGGCAGATTTTCAAGAAGTAAATATTTTGTGAAAGCGTTTGGATTGTCCTCGCTTGCATCATTGCTTTCTGATAGATTGTCTTCAGAACTGTTTGGCCTGCAGCCAGCCAGGCACATGACAGTCAAAAGTCTTTTTGTAACCCTAACACCTCTACTCTTTTAAAGATGTGCTTCTTTAGAAGCTATACTGTAGAGCCATGCTTTCAAAAATAGCTGTCATCTGTAATACCTGAACACAGGATGAATCGAGCTTACTATTTCATTGAGAGCAGAGTGGGGCCCAGCTGAGCATTTTGAAGGATAGCCTGAAATATCCCCAAGGTTCAAAGAACTTTGAACCAGATCCCAATAATTCAGAAAGCTAGAAATTCTTCCAGAGTGTTTCAGGAATGCTGCCTGAGCTGCTCAGATAGTTATGTTATATTTGCTTCAAGATAGCACCTCAGCTGGTTGCGACCATTACTCACCATATCCTCTCAGAAAAACCCAGCTTTAAAAACTGGCAGGTGAGCAAAGGCAGGATGAAGAGAGGAATACCCTGAGGTCTTTGTTCAACAAAATGGATATCCGCCAATTGAAACAGAACCATGAAAGAAAAAGCTGCTTCTATGATAAATGGTAGCTTTTATTATGCCTCCTAACAGTGTTTTGCCCTCACCAAGAAAGGACTTGTGGTTGTGACATTCATGGTACCACAGACATATTACTGCTGGGTTTAGTTTGTGTACCTAATTAAAGCTGGAATGTCTCATGGCTCACTGCAGCTTTCCATCATATGAAGCCTCTTGACATTATTTATGCAACTGCTAAGTGGCACAGAAACACATCCAAAGGAGAAGCAGAGAGGAACAAATGGCTAAAGAAAGGTCAGGGCAATACCACATGGCTGCTTGGCTGTTTCCTAGGAATGGAAAGAGAAATTCTGCTCCTTTTGAACCCCTCCTTTCCTTTTCTTTGTCAGCAAAATTAGTTTATGGGTTGTGACATTGAGGGCTTAATTTTCCTTTTATTGCTTTGAAGGGCCACAAATACACACAAAGCAGTAAAGTAGAAATATTAATGTAGTTGTTAGCTTTTAAAGCTGCCAGCAATTGGCTGTCACACAGACAGCATAATTTCTCTTTGTGCTTTATGCTGCTGACACTCTTAGATCAGGGTAAGACACTTAAACGTATTCTGCGTGTTTCAGGAACATCTGTTGGCATACCATCATCTCAGAACAAATTTGCCAACCCCCATCAGAAACACCACTAATACATATTTATATCAAGAGCCCAGGCATTTAGCAGGAGCTCAGCACTGACTTGAACCTTGGATTTTTTTGGTCATGGAATACCAGCCTCTGAAATCTAGCATGCAGGAAAAGGTAGACAGTCTGATCAATGGGATAGAACAGGTTTTGTCAGATGAGCAATGTGATGGATGATCAGGTTTGAAGCAAATATAAGGAAATGCTTCCTAATACAACATGTAGTTAATCTGTAGGGCTTGTCACCATTGGATGGTGTGGGTGCTAAGAGCTTACAAAGGTTCAAAAAGTGACTGAGTAAATTAATGAAAAATAGAAAAATCACTGGAGAATGCTAGTCCTATCACCACCTCCCATTCAAGGGGCCTTATGTCTTGGATTACTGTAAGCTTTAGTGTGCCTGGGAAACGCTGCTTTGATCTGGCTTTGGTCCTATCCTTGCACATAGGCATCTGCTACTCGCCACTCTCCAAAACAACTCAAAAGCAAGTAGAGTTTTTTGCATCATAGAGAGGAAGAAATTTCACAGGTGCTTGTTCTGCAGTTGGATCCTTAAAACTGAACAAACACTCATGTGATTTAACATCATTTTATGTACAGCCAGTTAGGAAGTTTTCATCTAGCCTGCAAAGATTCCTGAGTGGCAAGCCCAGACTGATCAATTTCTTTCAACATTAAGTACTGTTTCCTTTAAAATCAAACCCATATAAATATGAAATATTTGCTTTATATTTTGTGAACCCAAAAAATATTGCAGTGACACAGGGATTTTCTGATCTGCAGAAAAATTCCACTCAAAATATTTTCCTTGTCCTGAAGGGCTTCTAGCCTGAAACTCCTTAGCTCTCCAAATCTGTGACACTTATGTATGTTGTCATGTTTGCTCTAGGTTGATATCAAGCAAACAGAGACTGTGACAAAAAAAGTCCTATTTTTAAGAAGCCTGTCACGAAAACGCAGATCAAGAAAAAAACCTGTTCCAAGTCTTTCTAGTTTAAAGCCAGAAACATAATTAAATGATGTTTTGAAAGGCAAAGTGAAAGCATAAAAGAAAATGAAGAGAGCAAAGGGAAAGATTTCCGATGAGGTTAGAGATTTTCTAAAAAAGAAGAACCAATGCATTAAAAATCATACCATGAAGAAATGGCCTTGATGATAGACTGATGGATTTGTGGGGCAGAGGGGGGGGGACTATGTTACACTTCACAGCCCTGACATGACCTAGGCTGACTGGCAGTCTTTCTTTCCAATTTCCCAACTACTAAGGTTTTAATTTGGTTCAAACTGCCTCTATTCTCTTCAAGAGTGTTCATTTCTTCCTATTTAGAAAAATGCCATATATCCTGCAAGGGTATCATGAAAAAGTCTTTGTGCAATTTTGATTTAAAACACAAAGCAATCCAGATTCTGATTGTCCATCTCCTTTTCATTTCTAATCTGCACAATAAGTGCATCATTTTTAGCAGTGAACTGACTTTGCCATACATGTTTTTGCAGGACACGAAATAGTTTTTGTTTTGAATATAATATTCTTCAGATTGATAGGAAGTGTGTATTGTGTAAGCAAAATGCAACTGGAAAATATTGTGATTAGATATTTACAATTTTTTTCAAGGTGTTGGTGTTTATGCTATGCTGTGTTGACTTGCAAAGGTTCCAAGCCAGAAGAGGGCTTCATTGTGCTAAAATGTCCTTGGTATCATTTGTCTCCTAGATTATGTTTAAACTTTAGCAAGAGCTGTGAAAGGCTGACACTGAGCCTAAATAAGTCTTTTGATTGAGATCTTTCAAAGATAACCATTCTGTTATGAGACACTAAGGTCTCATGAAAATTCGCTTACTGGTATCCACTGATATCCAGGATTTTTGTCAGGCCTTGAGAATGCAAACAAGGAGAGTAAAGTATTTGATTGTATTAGTGAAACACAAACATCAGGTTTCAGATGAATGGTTAGCCTTTGCCATAATAATATGAAATTAAATACTCAAACTAATGTGCACGGTGAAAAAACAACCCCAAACACGCAGAATAACCAAACAGCAGTGTCTTAAAATGAAAATAAGGGAAAAATGGTGCCGGGATTTCCCCATCTTTGGTGCAGCCCTTCTGTGAATGCTGTCAACAGTATTAACACTGACTTCAGTGCAGCAGACCTCTCTGTTAGTGCCGAACAGTTACAACCCCTGCTGCACACATGAGCATATACTGCCAGTTACATTTGACCCGAGCAATGGCACGCACAAATTGGGCTCCTCCAGCAGGAGTTGTTGGCGCATGTAGCTGTCAGAGTCTTCATCTCCTAGCCTGACAGTCTAGCTTAGTTCTTAGAAAGCAACAGAAGAAGAAAAGAAGTCCCCAGGCTGTGAATGAAGTTGCACGGCTCACTGGTATCACCAAGATTTGATTAATGATTTTAAGCACACATGAGCTGGTGTAGGACTTATGGGAGCCAGTCACTTCATACTTCTGAAGAGAGAGTTGCACTGTTTGTTAGGATTTCCCATACCAGGGAATCAGAAATGCAGTGCCCTCACTGACTATGATAGGCAGATGGTCCCTTCAGCCCTTTATCCAGTAGTTTACACTGCCTTAAAAGTCTTAAAATGTGCATTTATTACAGCAATACTCAGAAGGAAGGATCGGCTGCACAAAATGCAGTGGAAATCTAGCAAACCCTTTGCCTTGGTGTTGGCGGCATTTCCTTTGTGTTTTGCAAGCAATAGAAACTCATTGCATTCCCTCCACTTCTTTCCTCTTCAGCTTGCATGCACATGTGAGGAAATGACCCATTTCTCCTACCAAACGACCCATTTCTCTGTCACTCCGTTTTGAGGAAAACACAGAATTAGTTTCTGTTTCGTTTCCAGATCTACCAACCAATCCTCTAAATCCCCATCTGACTAGCACTATGCAAACTCCAGGACACACACAGGCATTCAGAGTTGCTGTCAAGGTCAAGGGCCTTTCTCCCACAGTTAAACTCCACCAGCCTTGACTATGAAGTCTTCTGCTGGGCTGAGTCCTGAGTCTGCTGGCCCAGCTGAGGGATCAGTAAGCAGCTAATGTAGCTGCCCTGCTCCCAAAGCTGGTGTCTGTTCTGTAAGGCAGGAGCTCTGATTCTGAGAGGTATGTCTGTTATAAAACATATACAAGAATAAGTTTGTAGGTACTTGGTATGACTCTGTGACCAGGCCTCTGCAAGAACTTTACAGTGCAAGTGTTCTGCCTGGCTGAAGGCTTTGCAGTGTGAATAGGCTGGTTCAGAACTGCTCTGGTTGCTGCCAGTGTGTCACCAAGGGGTAAAGCACTTGATATGGCACTGTAGACATGCCTTCTACTCAGTGCTGTAGAGATGAGAGAGGACTTGGAAAAAATGCTTAATTGAAACCCATCTGTAAGGCAAGTAATTTCTCTGTAAAGTGCATTGACTTCTCCTCATGGAAAGAGCTAGGTATTAGTATTATTAAATAAGGCTTAAAGCCTTTGGCTCTTTCATGTTTCCAGTTGCTTGAGCAGTAATATGTTCATCTGATGGGAAACTCACCTGTGGTTTTCCCTGCATGAAACTTATATTAAGTTCTCCTAGGTGGATTCATAAAACATTCTTCATAATCCCCATTTATTTCAAGCCATTTTGCAGTCCCAGATAGCACAGTACCTCATAAAGAACGTTTCCTTTCATACGAAAACCATTTGCATTTTATTTGTGCCTCAGAGGAGGAACGATCCAAGCTGATTACAATCCACAGGCACTGTACACAATGAAAAATTAATTGCATCAATCTTTTTGCTGTAGTGGTCTTAACAACTCATTTTCAACCGGTCATTTCTCCACCTGCTCACCGGAGCCCAAGCAGCTGAAGCAAGCGCATCTCTGGCACTGACTGAATACCAATGAAGCGAAGGTCACCTAAGCATTAAGCGAGTGGGAGAACAGTACCCAGCAAAAGATGTCAGTTTTGGACCAGAAACAATCACTGTGGGATAGAAACCAAGTAAGTAACCGGAACACAAATCTTAGCGAATGCACACTGACATGCACATGGGTGCGGAAGAAAATTTGCAAGGAGAAGGAAGGATGTGTCGGACTCAGAGCAACAAGGGTAGTTCTGCCTCCATTCATGAGAGCCGTCACTTGGCAAGCACTGACAGCGGCTGTAAATCAAGACTTGCATGCTGGCTCCAGTGCCAGCGATTTGTTCTGCCAGGTAAAATGCTCTTGCAGGATGTGTATTTATCAAGACATGGCTTCTGCTTTCTGCAGTCGAAGTTGCTAAAACACAAAGGAAAAGCAACCATTAAACTTCAATACTTTACACAGCAAAGAAAAAAGGCAGAGGGGATGGGTGCACACACGACAGGAATGACACCTGCTGCCTGCCTGCATCAATAACACTGCAAGGCAGTAATTTTCATCCCATGCCTGCACTGAAAATGTTCTTTGGGTGCAACTCAGTGCAAGCCATACCTAAAGGTATTTTATGTACAGGGAGAGTTAGAATATTCCATGTTGGACTGTGAAAGGAGTATAATTTCTTGACATTGGTGGAAATGGTTTAAGTGTTCCAAATTCTCTTATGACTTGATCAGAGCCCTCAGATAGGTGTAGGGAATGCCTGAAATTCAGCCATCTTTTGGAAAGTTTAGTCATGATCCACATAGCTGCCTGAGGAAACGGTTGTTTTTATATTTCACCACAGTTTCATATTGTTTTAGGATGTGTATACCAGAGTAGTGAAGAGAAGGTTCTCATCCCAGTGCGGCAAGTAGTACACAGTGATTATGTGGATGATTATATTAAGATATCTAAATAACAACTCTGTGATCTATTACAATGGATTATAGTATCTAAAGGGTTATGGATGGGTCTAGGTTTAGCTAGAAATGTACAGGTTTACAGTCTTTGGCCTCGTGAAAGTCACAATTACAAAGCAACAAAGCACCTATGAAGCTACTTTAGGATATTATCTCCTTATGTGACCAGGTCTTAGCACATCTTCTCGCAGTCTTCAGAGACCACTTTACTCCATTGGCCCAGTGTCCATCAGCATTTTATACCCTTTTGCAGGCCCATGTGCACCCAAGTGAAAAGCATTAATTATATGAACATAATTAATACCCACCTGGTGTTCTTATCTTAGGACAAATCACATTGCCCATCAGGGACAGGAAAGGGAGGGGAGGTGTGTGTGTGGGACACACACGTACCAAAGACTAGAATATCTTTTGTGGCAGTCATAAAATGGCCCATATTTCCCCAGTCAGGTTTTGTTTTTCTGCTTAGATGTATGCATGTTCTCCAAAGTAAACAAACCTGTGTTTTTGAAGGAGGAGATTTTATATATAGGGGGTCCGACATAACTTGTAGGAACTTTAAAAAAAAATAGAAGACAACATTTTAAAAATATGCTGTAATTCCCTGTGTAGCAGAACTTAAATTGAATTTTTTTAATTGATTGTAATCATTACTTTTAATTTTCCTCCAGAAAGTGCTTGCTACAGTTCAATAATAGAGGGAGGAAACAGCTGGTCTGTGCATTTGTGAGTGAGCAGCATTTAATAAGGTAATATGTTCATTTTCTAGGTGTCAAGAATTACGAATTTATGCCAGGTCAAATTAGTGCACATGTTTTCACACAGCACGGTGAAGAGCTCCATAAGCAAGCTATGTTGTATTTAGGGTGCTTGTGAAACACCTACTTCAGGAATAAGAGGAGGGCCTCTGTGCTATAGAGATGCAGCCTTTTGTATCAGAAGTGCCAGGTCACATTTAATCCACAACTCAGTATTCCAGCCTAAAACCTAAAACCAACATAAAGCTGGTAGCTGTAAAAAACGTGACTGATGCACAAGCCCCAGGCTCCCATCATTTTCCTACTAGAAAGTGCCCCACAGTGTTTCAGTAATATGAATAGAAACTAATTTTCCTTCGTCTGCCAAGACAGCAGTATGATATTGTGTTTGTAGTGTAGATAAAAAACAGATATCAAACTCTATTAAACTTTGGGCTAGACTTTTTTCCTTCTTCCCCAAACCAAATAGTAAATATTGACTGAAGTAGGTTTATCAATATTTATTTTGAGGGCAAAATAAATCTTCCTGTTTGCAAAACTGTAAAGCCAATTTTGTTAGGGAGAGAGATGACTCAAATGGTAAATTTCCCAATAATAATCTCAGTGCCTTTCAGCAAACATAAAAGGACATAAAAAGGGAATGATCCACCAGGGAACATTCAAAACCGACTTTCAGAGGTAATCAGGTATAAAGGCCAAGCAGGTGCCCAAATCTAGATCCTTCTGCTTTTTGACACAGTGCCACTTTCTGAGCTGTCCCCTGAATTTCTCCATTTAGAAGGTGATAATGCACCTGTGCATGTAGAGAGACAGGAACTGCATGGTTTGGGCACCTGCTGCCCAGACAGGACAGAGGAGAGGCCTTGGGTACAGAGTGTTATGCCACTCATCCCTAGCAGATATTTACTTCATATAGCACACACAAGGAGACCATGGGCTTATGAAGGAAAGGGAGAATGGGGAAGGCAGAACTTGGATGGTCAGTGAACATAATTTATTTCTCAGCCCAGAGAAATCGGAATGATGACCACAGGAAACAGTCTCTTAGTGCCTGAATGCTGAAAAGACTGCGCACACACATCTTGGTACTTGTGGGTATGTGACAGTAGAGAGTCACTTTCCCTTCCTATAAGGTCTCTCTTTCTTACATTACAGCTACAATGCTAAAACATTGCTTTCTACACTTACAGGTGTGTTTGTGTCCATGTGTGTGTGTGTGTGTGTGCCATACAGGTGACACGAGAAGTTTGCAGCTGAAACTCAGTCCAGCCGTACGTGCTAGGACAGTATGCTGGCTGGAGACGTCCTGCTAGGATGATAAGCTGGCTGGAGACATCCTCCTGACTCCACTGAGAGGAGAGGCTTTGCATTTTAAGAAATCTGGTCTTGTGCCCCCTGCCTTCTTTCTGCAGTGGTTATTAGGAAGACAGCTGGCGTGACCTTTTCTCCCTGTATGCTGTTGAATTCCAAGCTTTTGATTTCCTCATTTCCCCTAGAGTTTTAGCCCAATTTTGCCTCCCAGAGACCACACTGACTTTCCAAAATGGTTCCATTCCTCTAACTTGGTATCCTGAGGTTTAGTCTAAGAAGGAAATCCAGACCCACGAACAATGCCTCAGACATTTGTTCTCCATTTCTAAAGATGAAAAAGAAAGCAACATGATCCAACTCTTTGCCCTTGTGCCATTGTTACTCTGCATGAAAACGACTGACCAGGCAGGATCTGCATAAATTACCACCAGAGCGAGGACACAAAAAATAGGTAGAAGAAAAAGCACATAGCAAAATTAGAATGAATATTATAGTAAAAGAGGTACCAACTGAAGGGGAGGAGCTTTTAAAATCAATGTTGTATAATGAAATGCAATGCTAACATTCCATATTTTACAGAAGAGTTACCTTCTCTGACAAGTTCTCTAAGACAATTGCCAGGAAGAATAGCCACAAGCAAGTTATTCTGTCTTCCTGTGCTATCAGTGACAAGTGTCAGAAGAAAGCTCAATCATCACTCTCCACATTGCTCTCCAGGATTTGAAGAGGTTTTATGCAGGAGCTGGAGGAGATGGAAGATGCTTAGAAAGGTGATTTTAACAGCTAAAGGCTGTAAGAATTTTCCTCAAATGGAGGAACTTGTTGAGGTGCTCATCTAGAACTCCACGAAGGTCTAGAATGCTTATCCTCTTATGCAGGCACCAAAGGTAGTGCTGAAGAGTAAACTAGTAGGTTTCTGTCTGTGGAAGTACTGTTTGGATTCACCACCATGAGATGAATATCATAAAATTAAGAAGGTTATTTTGATTCTGGTATCCTTAAGAAACAATTCCAAAAACATTTTCTGGTCCAACTCTGGATGCCTCAAAGACCTCAGAGGAATCTCCAACAAGGGATATCTTGGAAGTGAAAAAAAAAATTAAAAAATAATCTTCTTCTTTAATCACACTTTCTTGTATCTTTTCCTTCTCTCTCTTCTCTTTTAGGTAGATTCACTGCTTGTATTTTCAAGGTTTCTCATCACATAGAATGCGTAATTTCTGTAACATAAATGTAAAGTGTTATAATATCTTCACACATATAGCTGTGGTATCGCCACAGAATCACACAGTGGCTGGGGTTTGAAGGGCCTCTGGAGACCACCTAGTCCAATTCCCCGCACCTGGAGCAGGTTCACCTGGAGCAGGATGCACAGGATCATGTGCAGGTGGGTTTTGAATATGTCCAGACAAGGAGACTCCACAATGTCTCTGGGCAGCCTCTTCCAGTCCTCTCACCCTCAATGCAAAGAAATTTTTCCCTATATTCCAAAGGAATTTCCTGTGTTTCAGTTTGTGCCTGTTTCCCCTTAGCCTGTTGCTGGGAACACTGAAAAGAGTCTGGCCCCCTCCTGCCCTTAAGATAATTGTACGCACTGGTAAGATCCCCCTCAGTCATCTCTCCTCCAAACTAAACAGGCCCAATTTCCTCAGCCTGTCCTCGTAAGAGAGATGTTCCTATCTCCTAATCATTTTTGTAGCCATCCATTGGAGCCTCTCCAGGAGTTCCTTGTCTTTCTTGAGCTGAGGAGCCTGGAATTTGACACAGTATTCCAGGTAAAGCCACACCAGGGCCTTCCTTGACCTGCTGGCCACAATCCATTGGTTATTCCTCCCCAGATGAAGGACCCTGCATTTGCCCCTGCTGAACTTCAGAAGGTTCCTCTCTGCCCATCTCTCCAGCCTGTCCAGGTCTCGCTGAATGTCTGCTCAGCGCTCTGGGGTATTGCCAACTCTTCCCTTGCTGAAGGTGCCCTCTGTCCATCCAAGTCATTGATGGAGAAGTTGAACAAGTTTGGACTCAGTACTGACCCCAGGGGCACACTGCTAGTGACAGTACTCCAGCTGGACTCTGTGCTGCTGCTGACAACTCTCTGAGCCCTGCCTTTTGGTCAAGTCTCAATCCACCTCACTCTCCAGTCATCTAATTCACAATTCCCAAGCTTACCTCATGGAAGACCGTGTCAAAATCAAGGTAGGTAACATCCACTGCTCTCCTCTCATCCTCTCAGCCAGTCACTCCATGACAGAAGGCTATCAGATTGGCCAAGCGTGATTACACCTTGATGAACACCTGATGAAATCTTCTTTTCCTTCACATGCTTACAGATGAGATCCAGGATCACCTTTCCAGGAATGGAAGTGATCTTGACTGACCTTTACTTCCCTTCCTGCACTTTTGAAGATTGGAGCGACACTGTCTTTCCTCCAATCCTCAGGCACTACTCCTGTTCTCCGTGACCTTACAGAGATGATAGAGAGTGTCTTAGCAATACCATCTGACAGCTCCCTCAGCACTTGTGGATGCATTCCATCAGGACCCATGAATTTATGGGTATCCAGTTTGTCGATACGATCTCAAACCCAATTCTCCTTGATAAAGGGCAAATCTTCCTTTCTCCAGACTTTCTCTCTTGCCCCCAAGGTTTGGGATTCCTGAGGGCTGGCCTTAGCAGTAAAGACTGAAGAAAAGAAGGCATTCAGTAACTCTGCCTTCTTTTATCCTTTGTTGGCAGAGCACCAGTGAGTCATCTATGAATTCTCTACAGTGTGGCCTAAGTCAATGCCAGGCTTAACCTGAGCCAACGGACAGCAAGAATCTAACAGAGAATGAAAAGACTTTTTTTTTTTTTTTTTGTGATAGAAGGGTGAGGGTAATGGCGGGAATGTTGTGAAGAAAAAGTTCTGGGGAATTATTTAATGCCATGCTTGTAGATCGAGGGCTTTAATAAAATAAAAAGAGCAAAGAGAAGACTATGCGCACCCTGATGATGAATGAATATGCCTGCTTCAGTACTTCTGGGATGGATTAAGCTGTTGAAAAAGCATTCAACATTGGCTAAAGAACTGTAATATATGTGAAATTCCACAGTTAATGCATCATTAAATAATTTGCTGCAACTGATTTATAGGTGCAATATACTACACTATGTCAAACCATGTGGGATAATAAATGGTATCACAAAAATATACTATTGAAACTTTTGTTCTAATCAGTCTTTTGAGTTCTAGTAGAATATAGTTCTGCAGAACAGAATTGTCCTATTGATCCTGATAGTGTAACACATAAAAGCTTCATGCTACATATATTTTAAGACCTTTTTTTAAGCAACCTAAGCAACCTGGGTTGTGGTCCACTGAATCAGGCACTGGACTGTGACTTGTGGGACCCACACTCTGGTCCTTGCTCTGTCATTGAAACTCTAAACTGCTGATCTAAGTTTTTCCAGGCTGGGTACTATAATGCTCACTTTGAGACCTGTGCTCCCACTTTCCATGAACACAATGTTCAATCCGATCACCTACCTACATATGTTGGAGACAGAGGGGTGGGGCAAGGGGAGATAACCACCAGTCTCTGAATCCAGTCTTCACAGGACTTGAGTGACTCATTGCTTCTGGAGGACATCCTCCCTCTCCCCATATTCACTGTTTGAAAGCGAAATGCTTGTTTGTTCTCTTCCAAAAAGAATTACCTTCTTTTGAAGTATATGTTCAGGGGGAAAAGCAACACACATGTCCTACCCTGTTAGTGCTCATTTTCAGTGCTTAAATTCTTTATAGAAGAAGCAAATGGGCTCAGTTCACCTCAGATCTTGCCCAAGATGTTCTTCCCCTTGTCCTTCTACTCTCCACTTTTCACAGTGTGCCTAATCTCAGGGTTGCAGGGTCTTGCTAAGCAAGATTCACAGTCACTCTTCTTGAATCTTCTCATTTGTAGAAAACAATGTTTTACCGGGCCAGGTAAGGAGAAGAGTAGTTTGACCTTGGCAGATTGGTGATGGGACATTCAATTTGAAGAGGTGCTCTGTTCTAGCCCCTATAAGACTGTATTTGGACTTTGCAATGTCCCTTTTGGGACCGATACAAAGAGACCTGATGCTGGCTGTTGCATTCAGATGCATGACACTAATGGATGAGCTAATTGTGTTTAATAATTTATTTGATTAATTTAAGCCCTTTAAACTTTTGTACTCTTCTGTTTGCAAACAAGAACTGTTTTTTTCCATCTTTCTAAATTATTAAGTAGGCATTTTCTGCAGCCATATTTCAGCCTACAGGAAATAATTGCTGAGACTTACTTGAATCCGTTGTTCATACTGTGTGATTGGTCATGCTGTAATTAAAATCTGTATTCTTTCATATTTTGTCAGAGTCCAGAGTGTACCAATGAGCTCTAATTACCCTAAGAGACCTTGCCAGGGTCCTCCACCCTCCCTGCCTGCTCATTGGCCATGAGCTTCATTTAATCTCAAGCTCAGGACTGCAGTCTTGGTTTGAGCAAAATATAAGTGTACACGTTCCAGATTGTTGCTTAGGTTTCCTGGGTTGAAAGCAGATCTGACCTGGCACTTTCCCTTATAGTTGCTGGACTGTTGATAGAACCTGTCACTGCCACCATTCTGAGGTCCAAACCTTGCTCTGATAAGCATTGCTTTTACTGGAGTAATCTTGAGGATAGTATTTAGTACGAAACATAAAAATTGTTCTCTCTCTACCTCAGTTAAAGGTGGCATTTTGAAAAGTGTTGAGAGTGCTCAGAAGTCTCTTTTAGCAGTGATTTTGGTATTTTGGAGAAAAAGGTAGTATGTAATTTGAATGAAACTTTACATTTCTCTAAGTGCCTGACTGCAATAATGTTTGTAAGCAGTGATAAGTGAGAACTTTTAAGTTTAATAAGTAGGAGGTGTCACTAATGTAAATCCAGTTTAAATGCTAGAACAAAGAGCTTCAGTGAGAAGGAGAAGGATCCTTGTCTCCTGAGTAGATTGTTAATACCAGTAAAACCAGACGGCTTTTGAAGGATCAATTGTTTAAAAACAACCTTTAAGGGGGATCATGTCTTGAGATGGAGATGTAAGTCTTTTAACATTTGAGTGATTTAAAAACTTCTGCCTAGAGGTCAAGAAGTCTCACTATCTAAGGGCAAGATTTCCAAATGCATTAGACTTGCACAGCACCCACATTCCTATGAGAGCTGATGGAAAGGATGTTATTAAAAGATGATATTCCACTGAGGGAGGGGAGGTGGACCCTAAAATTTTAGGATTAACCAGATTGAGCATGGCAGTGCCCTTTTCAGAATATCTGCTGTACTGAAGTTGATGGGAATGCTGACCTGAATTACAATGGGACCAAGAAGTACCAGGTACCCTAGTGGATCCTAAAGCACTCAAAATTGTTAGCAAGTTTTTATAACATAAAGCAACTCTCTGCCAGACCAAATCAGCTTACTCTTGCTGAAATCCATGGCCTCAGTTGCAATAATCAGTTATACTTACTCTACTTTACTACGTATTCCAACTGAGAATCTGTCCTAAAGTACATGCTAATGTCCCTAATTGATAGAAAATGTTTTCAAGATTAAATACTGACCTAAACATCACCATCATCTCTTTAATATCAATTTTTACTCTACCATATGCCTGATAAAATACAGCTAGTGCAAGACAAGCGAACCACTGCCAAAGTGGAGAAGCAGTTAAAGGATTCACTTTTCTTTTAAGCCTTGAAAATACACTAACTCTGAGAAAACAGGCTCTAGCAAAGGACCTTGGTGAACTGTGGTCCATTGTCAGAAACGTTGCAGCCAGAGTTTCCAGAGAGACAAAGCCCTGTCATGATGGAATGGCTGTTTGCAGAGTTTCGGCCCACAGGTGTTTTGATGCTGGCACAGTTACTGGTGTGACTTCTGCATCTAATCAATCTGAAGAGGGAGCCACAGCACAGGGCTTCTAAATAAAATGAATGTTCAGTAGCTCATGCCTTTTTGGCATTTGTTTACTGACCACTGCTTTTCAATTCCAGCATTTTCAAGAGGTGCAGTTATGGTAAAAAGCAAAATTATATGGCCCTTTGACTTCTGTAACTCACTTATTACTACTATGAATATTCTGTGGGTTGTGTAAGAGTTAGAGGCCTTGATCATTGTCTTTTTAAGCGTAGAAGAACTTATGCTGCTGTCCCAAAGTATTTGCGCTGAGTTGTCCAAGCCTTCCCTACATGTAGTGAGTTATCTCACCTACTCCAAAGAGCCTAAGGAGATTCACCGCATGTGTACTGTTATCTTCAGGATATCTCCTGTTGGATCTTAGTGCATAAAGATTCCCAGATGACTCCTGCAGCTCTCAGACTGGCCAGTCCTTGAGATTCTGCTTTTCTTTTAACTGCACAATTGGATGCACTTTCCAGAAAATAAGATAAAAGACTGTGTGACTTGAGGTGAATCTCAGTGATGAAGCTATCCAGCATGGGATGAATTAGCTGCCACTACCTGAAAATCACTTGTGTGAGGTAAAAGCATTTTAAGTGATGAATTAAATATCATGCCTCTAGTTGCATGAATGAGCAAATAAAAAAGAACAGTATTGCCACATAGCTTGGTAAATCTTCCGGTGTACAGTGGTGTCATCTCAACAAAGGCCTCTTTGTTTGCTTTTAGTTTCTAATTCCTATTTCATCCTTGGAAGAGCCTTCCTCCAGTGAACGCTCCTTCAGTATTATCTATGCTGGATCTGATTCAAACTAATGAAGCAAAAAATCAGCTTCTCATATGCGGTCTGAATGAGCAGAATTGCTCCCTTCTCCTGGTACAGTCTACCTCATCAGAGGTGCTTGGAAGAAACAATTTTGCATTCTTTCATGTTTCAGTCACTTTTTCTTCATCCAGGTCAGTGCGCAAAAGGCGGAAATTGGGAATTAATTATTGTCACCTGTGTTCCTTTGAAGCTTGTTTCTGCAAATATTGTTAGAGTCTGGATTCCATCCCTGCAATTTAAATGAACAATTGGCACTTTACTGACCCCATTTTCTTGTAGCTATTTCAGGAATTAAAGTGGTTAGCAAAGACCTTGATGGCAATAACAGCTGATAGTGCATGGCAGAATGATTACTGTGTTCATTCTTTCTCTGTTCTCAAACAGTAACTGTGTTTAAAGGGGAAAGAAGCTTTCTTCAATGTATTCAGGTTGTCCCTGCTTGGCTTAATGGCTCAAGTGCAGGCCTGAGACTCAGAGAACCTGAGTACTGGTGATTCTCATGCCTCTGCTTTACCAGGGACTACGGTCAGTAGTGTTTCTTCTTGTGCAGCAGTGTGAGACCTCCCATAGGGCCAGAAATACTCTATCTGCAAGAAGGCATCTAACTCTAATCTGTATCTGGCCTGTGGCAGAACTCCTGCGATTGTTTCAGATGGTCAACAGACAGATGGTACCACAGCCTGAGGCTTGGTTCCCAGAGTAGGAACAGGAGTGTGGCTCACTGAGCCTAGGTACAGTGTAGGCTACCAGCACCCAAGTGCCTGGAAGGAGCCCATGCTGGCTTGGAGCTGCAAGGCCAAAATCTGCCTACATTGGGTGCAATGCCATCCTAGCAGACTGCTGTATGCACACTGAGCTTACTGTGGTTGTGCACATGCTTGGGTGTCTGCCCCTCAGGCCTTGCGACGGCTGTATTGGGATTGGGGGGCTCCAGGTCCTGGGCTTTAGCCCATTACTTGGAGGGGAAAATGTTCTCCCCCTCCCCCCTGCCATGTGGTCCCCATGAGCCTGGCCAGGACCCACACAGAGACCACAGTAGAGGGACGAGAGAAAAAGAGTTTATTGTTAGGGGTACAAGTTTATATAGGTTTTACGGGGATTCAGAAATGACCATTTACCAGTTTCAGAGAGTTTACAGAACCACCAGTAGCTGGAAGGGGTTAACCACCAATAGAAAGGGGTAGGTAAAGGCCAGTGAGAAGACCTCAAGATATCTTCCCAGGACATTCCTGAATAGGAGATAAGGGTTACAGAAGGGGG
>JAWMRA010000052.1:5297182-5321696 GCA_035584735.1 Pseudotriccus pelzelni | reverse complement strand
TTTTTTTTTTTTTTTTTGTTTGTTTTAGTTTGTCTGCTTTTTTTTTTTTTTTTTTTTTTTTACATATATACACAAGTCTGACAATAAAATGTGGACCACAGTGCAATGTCTTGGCTGCGTAGCATCCAGGACTGGCTTAGTTGTGCATCGTGGTGCGTCCCCGGGGCGGGGGGGACACACGGGGTGGATCAGTAAAACCGTGTCCTCGGCTGGGCTTCCGTGGAGGAGCAAACCAGAAGCTGGAAGAAGAGCAAAAGTCCTGTTTTAAAAGCTCACTGCAGTCCCCGGGGTGGGGGGAAGGTTTCCTCAGAGGTGCCGTGGGCTGGGGTGCCCGTTATGGTACAGCTTCTGTTTGATGTGCACCATGTTCCCAGTCGCCTCCTCGTACTGCCTGTGGTGACGTTTCCTGAACTCCTTCAAGTTACAAAATTTGGGGATCCAGGACCAGGAGTTGTCTGGAAGGCAGAAAGGAGAAGGAAGGTGAGATGTGAGAGGAGTGGCGAGCGCTGTGCTCTCCTGGGCCTGTTCCTGGGCTGTCCCACGGCAAAGCCACCCTCGAGCCTTCCCTTCGGGTCGGATCAAGGACGGGGTGGATGTGGCAGCACTGGGCCACTCTCTGCCCCTCAGCACGTGCACTGAACATGTCATTCTGCTCCCCAGTGGCTCAGCTCTCAGCCCCTGAACCTCCCCCTGCAGCAGCGTTTCAGCTGCCATCCAGTTCCACCAGAGTTCGGGGTGGCTCCCCCCAGAAATCCCCGCAGAGCCCGACCCCACAGAGGACAGCTGGCAAGTCCCGGAGAGCGACAGATGGTGTGAAGTCAAACATCTGTGCTGGGAAATGGTTGGGCTCGGTGATCTCGGGGGTCTTTTCCATCCCAAACGAGCCTGAGAGTCCACGACTGCAGCTGCCATGAGGTGGCTGGGACTGCTCTGACCAGCTACTACGAGGCACAGCCTGATGTCTGAGCTCCCATGGAATAGTTTCTATTTTAAGCAATCCCTTCCATCGGGAAGGAGCTATAAGGTTATTCCAACAGACCACGATTTAAGCTGATCGGGCCCCAATGTGACATTGAGTCACTGCTAAGTGGTGCTCATGTTTTTCAGGGAGGGCTCCTCATTCTGTACCAGCACAGAATTTGTATTACCCTGCCCCTGCCTCGTGCTCACGGGCACCATTTCTCTCTTTCAGAAGAAAATTTCAGCTTTGTTCCGCAAAGAAATAGGATTCCTTGCTGCTTACTGCCTTTAAAATGCCTAATTTGCACAGATGACTTGAATGAATAGGAAATACCTAAAAGAACATTGCACCATTGGCCAAACCCTTCTTAAAGGCTTAGAATGGGCATAGACAGGGAGGGGGGGAAAAAAGAGAAACAAAAGAGATCAATTAGCTTAATCACTAAATTAATTACTAAAAATAAAATCCTCTGCAGTCTCCGTTCACAAGGGGTGGGTTAGATGGTGATGGCACAAGCGCAGCTCACAGACTCCAGATCTGAAGAGCAACATTTCCCTGCTCACCACAACATCCCCCTGCCAGCCCTGACCTCCTGGGCGCTGAGGAGGTCACAGCAAAGGTGCTCTGACGGAAAACAGGGGGCCCTGGGATCCCACTGCAAACCCCGCCAGTTATCCCTCTGCTTTGGGAAACAGCAGCACCATAGCCTGGAGGGAGTCCTGACTCAGAGCCTGCTCACGCAGGATTTGGGAAGACTAATGGGAAATTAATATCATTTTTATCTGAGTTTTTAGAGGGAGATAGTCCACTTCCCTAATTAGAATTTTGCAGATAAATCTTTCTCCTGCTCGCTCTCCTTTTCCTCTGAGTTGTAATTTCACAGACACCATCAGTCAGAGCTGGAGACACAGAGATTTATGGGTACAGTGTGAGGGAATTTCAAGCCATTCCCCAGATTAATAGCTTTTTTGGCTTTTTTTTTTTTTTCCCCCTTCCAAAGATTAAAGTCCATGGGGTGTCCGTGCTGAGGGAGCAAACTGGGGAAGGGAAGGACCATCTGTTTGTCCTTCCGGGGGTGTTAATTCAGGATGCTGAGCTTACTGGCCCAAAGACTAACCAGTCTGCCCAGCACTGTTCCCTGTGGGGGCTGATGTCACCACATCTGGAGACAACAACGAGGGTGGGAAACCTCGGGTGACACGGCACAGATGTCTATCATTGCCATCACAATGTCACAGGTTTGTACAACCACACAAGGCTGCTCTCCATCAGCACGAGCCTGGTTGAAAATCAGAAAAATCCAGATTTTTTTTCTTGCTTTTTTTTTTTTTTTTTTTTTTTAAAAAATCCAGATTTTGGATGTTTGGTCCGGCCTGAGAAATATTCTGCCCAAATGAGCAGCCGCAGAACCCCCATCACCAACACCTTCCTTTGCCCCCAACACCCCTCTGCACCCACACATCCATTACCCTTTCCAAAACCCAGCCCTCGGGGCTGGGATCCTCAGCTGGCTGTTCCCACATCAGCATTCCCGCTTCTATCACACGGTCGTGGAATCTCCTGAGCTGGAAGGGACCCACGAGGGGTCACCGAGTCCAACCCCCCCCCCGGGATAAAAAGGGCTGGGATACGTCTGGCCACGCTTGTGCCAAACCCACATGGAACAAACGTGGATCTCCTCCCCTCTCCACCAGCTTCCAAGGGCGGGTTTTAGGGGGTTTTAGGGCGGAGGAGGAGCCCGTGGGGCTGCACTTACCATACCGTCGGCTGGTTCTCCAGGCTCGCACCGCGTAGTGGAGAACCCCGTCCATCCACACCAGAAACCAGCTTATACAAAAGCCCAGCAAAAGTCCCAGCATCAGGTCAATCTCCTGCTTGGTTACATTGTCAGTCACAAAGTAGTTCTCCGAGGAGTCCACCACCGACTGGTCCCCGTCGTACGGGATAACGTAATGGACATGATGCCTGTGGCGGGGAACACGGACGGGGAGAAGCGTCAGCGCCCTGTCCACCCGCTTATAGACAGCTTAACACCGCTCCTCCCGGTTCCTGCCACCCTCCCAGGGAGCTGAAGCGCTGTCCTGGCTTTTGGTGCCAGCCAGAGGAGCTGGCAGGGAGGGAGGGAGGGAAGCGCAGGAACCTGAGCCCGGGCCCGGAGCTCGTGTCGCGCTCCCCACAGGCACTCCCCGTGCCCGAGTTCTGCCTCGTCTGCAACGCAGAAAATGCTGAGCAGAGCACGAGGTCGCAGCAGCCACCCCCAGGGACACAGAGGTCTGTGTTTGAGGCAGAGGCCACTAATGCCTTGTTCCTGTGAGCACACGCGGGCTGGGAGCATCTGGGAGCACCACCACTCGTCCCCTGGCAGGAGGGAGAACTGTCCCCTCCCTGCCCTGCAGGACAGCCCCAGGGGTGAGCTGTTCTGCTCCACGTCCCAGAGTGAAACCAGGCTTGTATCCCTCCCATGTCAGAGCAGAGAGTGTTCAGAGCCACAGAGGAGGCTCGTGAAAGCATCCCTGAATTCCTCCTCTGACGGCAGAGGAAGGAATTCCTCCTGCAGCATCGCTCCTGGAAAAGTCATACCAGATCTGAAACCACCCCAGGTTCTCCTGCTGCACGACCAAGGCGGTGACTGGGTTCATTTGTGATGGAGACCAAGGTTGGGATGAAGCTGAATTGCATGGAAAACCCTGGTTAACTTGGGAAAAGCAGGAAAATGGCAGGGATGGATCGAGGGAGTTGTAGAGTCGGAAAAATCAGGCAGGTCTGTGGGGGTTGAATGGGAGGGGATCAGCAGTGACAGGTCCCTGAGAGCTGAGCCTGTGGGGTGGGAGGATCCCAGATGATGGGGGATGCAGGGATGCAAAACAAACCACTCTGGAGCCTCTGCATCTGCTTTGCACGGCCCCGAGCATTCCCGGGGGGCAGCCAGGAGCCCCGGGGCTGCCCAGGCTCTGTGCTCAGCCTCCTCTGCCTCCCCCAGGGCTGGGCACTGCAGGGCAGGGACCGTCCCCGCTCCAGGGAGCCCAGGAGTACCCACCCAGCCGGGCACGATGCGCTCAGCAGCCCCCCGTGCCCTCCAGCCCTGCCACAGTCCTGGCACTGGGGGCATCACCAGCGCTCCCAGCTCGGGGCAGAGCTGCGAGGGCTGTCCCAGTGCTGCCACCAGCATCCCCAGCATCCCCAGCACTTCCAGCATCCCCAGCACCCCCACCATCCCCAGTATCCCCAGCACTTCCAGCATCCCCAGCACTTCCAGCATACCCAGCCACGGCCCTGCTCCCACTCGCGGGGAGAGGAGGCAATCGCCGAGGCCTCTGAATATGCATGAGGTGCAGGTTGCTCGATAATCACGCCTGAGAAACGTCCAAATATTTACACAAACAAACCTCCACTCAAAGGAACCTTCCGAAAACAGCCCTAATCTCAGCGATGACTTAATGGGGGCCACCTGCACCGGAGGCACCGGCGCTGGCGGGGCTGGTACGGCCACGGGGGGGTGGGAAGTGGGAAGTGGGAAGCCAGCCCATCCAGCCGTGTCCAGTCCCCGTTTCCATCCAGCAAAGGGACCAGACCGGGGTGTAACAGAAGGAGGTGACTCCAGGCCAGCTCTGGTGGCGGCTCACAGGGACCTCAGGCCCTCGTTCAGTCTTCCCCTCATTTGGCTTGGGAGAATCCAAGGGCAGAGGGGCTGTGAGGGAGGGCTCCTCAAAAGGGAGCTCTTGCCGTGACTGGGAGGGTTCCCATGAACACAGCCAGCTTTGCAGAGGGGGAAAAGGGAAGCCTCACACACCTCCCAGTGTTCCGCGCCCTTCCCAAATCCCTGCCCGCATAGCTCCCACATTCCACGCTTCCCAAATCCCTGCACACACCCATGACACAAGAGGACACCTGGCAGGTCCTTGTCTTACTCTCTTTTGCTTCCTGCAACACAGACACCGAGTCCACAAACACGTCCCAACACCTGAGACGATCCAGGACTGGAATTCCTCAGCAGGAGCTGGTGTGTGACCCCTCTGCACCGCAGTGCCACCACCCCTGGGGGTTCCAAAAGCCCCCCCAGGCAGAGCAACAGCGTCTCAGCCCAGTGCCAGAAGAAGAAGAAGGCTCTGGAGTTCCCCCCCCTTCCCTCTGCCAAACCCACCGGCTCTCAGGGACGTGACACGCACACGGGTCACGCGTGTGCAGCACGGCCGGCTGCGCTCACACGGCACAAAGGGCTCTCCTCACACGCTTCCCAAGGGGTTTTTCCCCCCATCCTGCTCCCTGCACAGCCCTCGTTCCCTGCCTGCCGGGCAGAGGGAAGGGACACAGTCACCTCCTCCCTGCCTTGTCCCTGCTCGGTGCAGGCTGACTCTGCACACTGCAGTGGGATCTCCTCCAGCTCTCCTCGCTCCCTGTGCTCATCCCCGGGCTGGGCAGGGGCAGCTCTGAGGGCCTGGCTCTCCTTTTGCGTTCTCAGCTCCCTTTCCGTGTGCTGACTGTTCCCAACATCCCGTGATTCCAGAGGCCACACTCAGAGCTGAAGTTTCTTTCACTTCATGGGAGGCAAAACTCAATAGAGATTAAAACCTTTGACCTGCCTGGATTTGGCCACTTAATTACCCATGTATCAAAAATCAAAGCTGGATCCCAAGTACAAGTTTCCTTAATAAAACAAAGTCTCCTGTCACTAAAGCTCCCCAGGACAGCAGATTTTGGGAACCCCGAGTTACCAGAATAGTTCCATCCAGAGGAGATCCCAGAGTGACATTTCTACTCCGCAGAGTTTTCCGGAAGGGGTTTAGCAAAGCTCAGGGAAAGGGAATTTTTCCTGTCGGTGCAACAGTTGGGAGATCTGGGCTGCAGGGACTTTCATCCTTTGTCCTGCCACTGGGACGGGGAGGAGAGCAGGGACAGACCCCCACAAGGTTCCTGTTGCCGCTCAAGCCCTCGGGGACGTCACAGGAGTGATTCAGACACTGTCACAGCACGTTATTAATAGTGCGCAGAGGTCCAGGTCCCCACCACATGCCAAGGGGATTGGAATCTGGAACGTGCCCTGGATGGCTCTGGGATCCAGCGGGGGAATGTGTCACCTCCGAGCTGAGCAGGGTGTGTGTGCAGGAACCCCCCCAGCTCCATGCCAGGGCACTTCCAGGGAGGGCAGAGGGTGCTGGAGAGCAGGTTTTGGCTCCTCAGGGCAAACACTTTTGACCAAACCTCGTTTTCAGAACTGCGGTGTCCAAGGCTGTGCCCGTTTCACCAACCCAAAGGCCTCTGAGAAGAGGCAAAAAGCTGCCTCAGAGCGGCACCAGCTCGGCCCTCAGTCCAAGGATGGCACTGCAGTGGGGTCTCTGGGGTCCCACAGCCCCTCTGCTGTCAGAGAGCTGTCACACGTGGTCCTTGAGAGCCAAACCCACGATCTGTCCCCGTTTATTTACAAGAAAAAGATGTCCCGAGTAACCTGAGGGCCAGTTCCCAGCAGTTCCAGCTGGGATCAGTTGTCACAACAGATCCAGGGCAAATTATTCCTACTGGGTTAATCCCGTGCCACCTCTCCTCATGCTCCGTGCACGTTCAGCCGTGCCCACCCTCGGGGAATCATGGAATATCCTGAGCTGTATCCACCCTGGACGTGCTGGAGCTTCCCCAGGAGGGCACAGAAATGCCAGCACTTCAGGCCAGAAGCGCTCCAGGAGCAGAAGGGTCTGGTGAGCAGCGAGTGAGGGACTGGACCTGCCGCTCCTCCCCAGCCGGGCAGCCCCTGGCTCAGGTGACAAACGGGAGCTGCCGGACAAAGGGAGCACAGTGTGTGCCTGTACAGGTGTGCCCGAGCTGGAACAGCCCTGTCCCCGCTCCCAGGGCCTGTCAGAGGGGGACCAGCTCCTCTCCTCCCCGGGACAAGCAGGGCAGTGCCGTGGCTGGAGGTTCCAGCGCCGAGCTGCCCCGAGCGCTATTGTCCCTTCCAGTGACCTTGTGTGTGCTCCGGCTGCTGCAGCCACAGCACAGCTCAGGAGCCTCGAAAGAACCCACTGATGTGTTGCTTGGAGCACAGAGAGCCCCTCGGTGCCTCCAGAGTTCCCACATCCCCCTCCCACGGCATGGGGGTGGCCGTGAGCCGACGGATGCTCCGGCTCGGCTCGGCTCCCTCCTGGGCAGGTGTGTCTGTCTCTGCCCGTGGCAGACACGTCACATCTCCCAGGCTTGTCCTGCAGCTGCCAAATCCTGGCTGGACCAGCCCACTCCCCATCACCAGCTGCAGCAGCATTTGGGGAACGTGCCTTATCCAGCCCCCCCAAGAAATGCCCTGCACGGGGCAGAGCCGCCCTGTCCTGCATCCCTGCCTGACCTTGCAGCCATTCCTCAATATCCCAAACAGCCCAGCACCCCCCAGAGCCGTTCCCAGCAGGGCCAGTCAGCACACCAGTGTGAAAACGTCTCCCTGGGGCCCAGCACCCTGTCACAGCTCCCAGAAGCCCAGGGCAGTCCCGGTGGTCTCCAGCAACAGGCAAGAAGCACTTCCAACCTCCCAGCACATCCACAGAGGGGCTGCTGCCAGAGGGGTGTAAAAACTTCCCCAGAGGGGCTGGGAAAGGAGGAAACAGAGCAGAAATGTTCCCCTTGACAGCAGTGCCACCCTCACCAGTGATCCCAGCATCGGGGCAGGGATCCTGGGATCACCAGGGATCACCGGTATCCCAGCCTCTTCACGCATTCCACATTCCACCCTGTGCCCAGCCGCTCTCCCGGGAAACAGCCCATTGCATGGCAGGGTCTCCCTGCACATCAGTCACTCAGGAGAAGTCCAGCATAGCCTTTCCCTCCTGGATCAGGGCCCAGGGAGAGCAGGGCTGAAGCATTCCTGGGACAGGAAGAGCTGACTCGAGGCTGGCCAGGCCCCCAGCTCTGCTGCAGGGTGTTGGCACTCAGGTAAGGCTGACCCTCCTCCTGCTCCTTTCCAACCCTGCTCACGGGAGGCACTTTGCCTGGGAGGGAAAAACTCATCCAAGGTCACCCAGAAGGTCAGTGGAAGGGGAATACAAGGCAGAGCCGCTGAGGTCCCTGTCCTCCCCAGACAAGGGCCTTGCAAGCCCCCCAGGCTGTTTTGCTCCATGCAGGTGTCATCTGTTCCCTCCAGCTCACTCTGCCTCCACGGACGCCCTTTGGTGTTTTTCCTTTGCATGACATCACCCAGCTCCTGATCTGCTGCCAGCTCTCTGCTTCCAGAGAGGACCCTTTGCTGGCTGGGACGGAGAAATTCGGACACCTCTGCAGTCCTGGCCAGCCCTGCTCTGCCCTGGGAACAGCCACATCCCCAGGGGGTAGGGCCGGAGCCTGCGTGCAAGGAGGACCCACCGCGGCGATTTGGACAGCCTGGATGCTCCACATGCCGAGGACAGAGAGTGCCAACTCCCCCAGGGATCTGCTCCAGCAGCCACGGCGCCAACAGGAGCCAGCAGGAGTGTAAATGTGGCTGTCACCCCTCCCTCCCGCAGCCAGGAGGCAGATGCTGGGAGAGGAACAGTCCCCGTCACACCCTGCCTGTGTGTGCAGGCTCAGCACCAGCAGCAGGTGCCAGGGCCAGCCCCGTCTCTCTGCTGACGTCCTCACTCCGTGCGCCACCATCCCTACACCGGCTCCCCTTCCCAAGCCACTGGCGGGGCTGTTTTCCCAGAGAACAGCTGTAGGTGCTCCCTGGTGGCCCCGGGGGTGCTGCCAGCCCTGCCCTCCTTGGCTCCGGTGGGGGCAGCCCACCCGCACCGGGGGAACATCTGCCACCCCTCACAGCCCACAGGAACAGCCAGCCCAGCCCTCAGAGCAGCAGCTCTCCCGTGGAAAAGGCACTGCCCGCTGCCCGGGCCCGCTCAAGTGACTCGAAATAATGCAAATACGGGCCAGCCTTGGCCACGTTCCTGTGCGTGGGGCAGGGAGGCAAGTGCAGCCCCAGGCAGCATCACCCCACACCCTCCAGCAGCCACTGGCACTTTGCACAGCTCCCTCCTGGCTCTCCACAAGGAGCAGCCACAGCTCCCATCTCACATCGCGGACCCGAAGAGCATCTCCTGGGGCCCAGCGAGGTCAAAATTGCTCCCCTGCTTCTGGCACAAAGTGATGAGCAACAGCCTCAGCCTCTGACAGCCCCAGTGGCCCTGATTCCTTGGGGATGGGCATGGCAAAGGTCGGGATCAGACCCAGCAGAGCCAAGTTCCCAGCCTCCAGCAGCACCTGAAGACGGGGCTGGTTCTCTTCCCCAAATGTTTTGGCCCTAATGACACTCTCCAGCCACTGTGAATGCACAGAGTGCTCAGGAACATGGAAAAAAACCATACAGCACTCCTTCCACTTGTCCTGGGGCCTTCTTGCTGGGCCAGTGCCCCAGGGAGAGGAGAAGAGGCAGAGTCCAGGGAAAGGCACATCACTGCCCATGAGGACAATCCCCATGAGCCTGAAGAGCTCTTTGAGGAGGCAGCCAGAGCAAACAATGACCCCAGAGCCTCCAAAACATAGACAGAGCCTGGGGCACCCCTGGGTACAACTCATGCTGCTGCCTGCCAGCCTCCCACCACAGACCAACACCGTGTCCCAGCACCCCTCATCAGGGAGCAGAAAGTGTGGACAGGAACAAGTGACTCCTCCCCTGGAACTGGAAACACAGCCAGGGCCCATCCCACTGCCAGGGGAGTGGGGATCCAGGCCGTGGATGCTCCAGTGGCAGAGCACAGAGCCCCACGTCCCCTGGCACACATCAGCTGGCTCGTGGGACACACACAGAGCCAGCCCTCGCTGCCCACAGCCACCCCCAGCCCCGAACAGCTCCCAGCCCCTCACATGGACAGGAGATCAGTGAAGATACCAGTTCCTCCCAGAGAGCACGTCCTGTTGTACACTGGATGCCCAGTGCCAGGTCCACAGTCCAGCCTGGGGTGCCTGGAAGTGGCAGACCATTCCTGGGGAAGGAGTCCACTCTGACACCCCAAGGAAGGGCAGGAGAGTGGAAAGAAGGCATTTCTGAATGAGTTATTTGGTCTGACTGACACTACGACCCAGGCCAGGGCAGGAGGGAAAACCTTAATTTCAGCAGCTCAGCCCACTGCACATCAATCTTCATTTGTTCCAATTCCTCCTTCCCTTCCACTTCTGCAACATTTACTTATTTTCCCCATTCCTCCCTGCAACACACTGAACTGCAGCCAGCTCCTTCCTCCGAGGACTCCCTTTGGTTATTGGCAAATTAAGTTCTTCATCAAGCCCCGGTACCAGCGCTGACAACACGCTCCAGGACACGGCCCTGCCTGGTGCGAGGCAGAGCTGCTGACGGCTCCCTGCCCCCTGCTCAGAGCACTTCGGGAGAGCCGACAGGAAGGACAAGGCACATCCTGCCTTCGAATCGGAGCACCCAAAACGCCGTCCTGGGGGCAGCAGGTCAGGGCTCCACAGGGAGCAGAGAGCATCACACCCCAAGCCCGAGCACGAGGCCACACAGCGTCCCACGGCTCGGGGGTGCTTCTCCCACGTGGGGGCACGAGCACGTGGGAGCCAATGCTCAGGAGCAGGGGCTGGCGTGATGTTTCTGTTGGCAAGAGCCATTGCTTCCACATACCTGAGGCAACTGGTAAACTTTGCTGTTTTGCCTCCTCTCTGATCCACGCTCGACGATTTGGAAGCTGTTTTGGGCACTTTCGAAGAAATGACCTAACGATGTCTGGGGAGAGTGCCATGGCTAATTTATCTGCCTCCACAGCATCTCTGCAGACAGAGAGTTAGAGTCCCCCTGCCACCTCCTCAGGCTTGGACAGGACACTCTGCCAAACCACCAGCGAGACCTGACGCTCCTCGGCCCCTCCAGACAACATTAAAGCCTATCGCCAGCACTCAGTTTTCACCACCACTGAACCAAGCTGTGAGAAATAAAAAAGACAAGCTGGTGGAAGAGGCAGAGGAAAAAACCTAAACTAGTGAAAAATATCAAGAGGACTCAAAAAACATTAGCTGAGAAAAAGCTAATCCTTGCCAAAAACAAGCCGAAGACGCTGTGGATGTTTCTTGCCCACAGTCTTCCCAATTGACCTTAACAGGGAGATGCCTGAGGAGCCCGAGGAGCACCAGGTATGTAGGGTCTGTCACTGTGCCATCCAGAGCCCGGCTGAATTTGGCCCTGGAGGTGCTGCTCGTGCCTTTCTCTGCTGTTCTGCCACAGGAGTCTGGGCAGGAAGGTACCGATCACCTTCGGTGCCTGAAGCAGAAGTGGAAGGGCAAAGCGGTTTCTCTTCATTAAGCAAAGCACATCCCAGCTCCAGCTCAGCTCCCACACCAGGGACACCAGAGGGATGTGACGCCTGGGAGACAGGATGCAGCTGGTTCCAGAGGCAGCTCAAAGAGGAGTAAAGCTCAATTTAAACGTTGGATGTGACAAGGGAGGGCTCCCCCAGCATGTCCTTTAGCTGGCACAGCCTCACGCTGCTTCACTCCCCCACAGACAAGAAACTCTCCCGCAGGCTGTGAGTAACCAGGCACAGGAGGGGAGCGAGGCCTCCAGGAGTGCAGGACAAGGATCACCGACAGCAGTCCCACAAGGAAGGGAGAAAGTCACCTCCCCAAAACTCAGCCCCCGGGCCCGACCACAGGGAGCAGCCAGACCCCAGCTCCCAGCTGAGCGCTTCAGTGATTACACACGACGTAAGAGCGACGTTGTTTAGGAGAATTCAGCATCCCCAACAGCCATGGGGAGAGGCAGGGATTTGTCCAGTCATAAACTTGTGCACAGCAAAGGCATCACTCCTGGCACAGCCTCCACCTGGCTTACAGAACACTCCACAAAACCACAGCCCAGCCTCCTCAGGGTGCTGTGTCCGGCAGCACCACAACTCTCAGAAGGAAAACCCACAGGGAATCAAAAATCTGACCAAGGATCGCAAAGCCTCAAAGTGACACTGTCCTACACAGCCACACTCCGGCCTGGACACGGATCCTCTCGGTCCTCCAAACCCCATTTCATTTAAGCCACACAGCTGCAAGACCCAGACCCCAAACAGGCTGAGGACCATCGCAGCCCGGCGACCACAAAGGCAAAATGACAAACGTTGCAATCAAAGTTACTCACTTCCGCACCAGCACAAGCACGCACACAAAGGGGAATGGACTTCCAAGCCCACAGAAAACTCTTCTTCCGGAAAAAAAATCAAATCCCCCCCTCCCCGTGTTCATGCAGGAGCCGGTGAGGAAGGTGAGACACAGCCAGAATGCAAAGATGATAGCCCAGCCAGCAGAGCCCTGGCCACCACCTCCCCTGTGCCTCCCCTGGGAGACAAGGTGGGAAGGGGCTGGGGAGGGCAGGGGGGGAAGATCCTATGCAGGTGAACTTACCTTCCACAGTTGCAGTGACAAACTCGGTCTTCCCCTCTCAGATGCGGTAAGATGTAATTGTGAAATCTGTCCAACAACGCATTCATGTCCATCAAGCAAGCTATTGCCTGTAAGAGCCCACAACCAAGGCATCTGGTCAACTCTGGATGATGGAATAAAACATTGACTCTAGTTTGATTGCCAAAGACTGAAGCAGTCATAAAGAAAATAATCTTTGGTGTTCACCGGGGCGCACACACATGCACACACACGCACACACACACACGGAGGTGCTCAGGCTGAGGGACAGTGCGGGGGGGGGGGGGGAAACGGGCAGGGAGGGGGTGGGGGGGATGATGGAGGGGAGGGAGATAAGCAAAATCTCTTACCATAACGATAGAGGCGCCCAGGATCATGAAAATCATGGTGTTTGCATTCATGGACATCAATAGGGGATGGCCAGCGGTCGGGTCCGTGCGCCCCAAGCCCGCGGAGGGCGAGCGGCGGCCGCGCTATTCCGCAGAGCCGAGCGCGGGGCGCATCGCGCTCGCTGCCCGCACGCTGCGGTGCGGCGGGGGGCGGCGGGGCGGCGGGGCGCCCCCCGCGCACACACACGCACTCCCCCGTGCCGGGGATGCCTCGGGCTCCCGCGCCCCTGCCCCCTTTTTTTTTATTATTATTATTATTGATAATATTATTATTTTATTTTTCTAGGACGAACGTGACAGGTGAAAAAAAGAAAAAAAAAGAAAAAAAAAGAAAAAAAATAATTTAAAAAAAAATTCGCTCCCCCGTTCGCCGGCCCCGGGCTCCCCCCGGCCGCGGCCGCGGCGGGTGCGCGGCTCCGGGAGCGGGCACCCGCCGCCACAAGCACAGCCTTCATGCAGCAACTGGGAAGCGAGGCAGCCAAACCCGGGGTGCGGGGTGGAGGGGGGGAAGGCTGGGGGAGGAGGAGGCAGGCTGCAAAAAAATCACCCACTCCGGGGGAGCCTCATTGCATCCTCTCCCCCGACCCTCCTCCCCGAAATCATCCCCGCTCCGGAGCGCTGCGAAATAGAATTGAAAATAAAATATACCCCCCAACCCCCAAAAAAACCAGCGCGCCCACCCGCCCCGAAAATAAGCCCCCACAAACCCTCCCGGCTCGGGGCTGCGTGTCCCCGCCGCTCGCTCAGCTCCGGCAGCCCCCGGCCCAGCCCCTCCCGGGCGCGGGTGGCTCCGTGCCGCCGGCCGGCCCCGCACGGGGGGAGGGATGCGGGATGCAGGGGAGGGATGCGGGATGCAGCGGGGAGATGCGCCCAGGCAGCGCCGGCCGCCCCCTCCCCACCCCGGGCATTTA
The DNA here is from genome assembly GCA_035584735.1 of Pseudotriccus pelzelni. NCBI lineage: Eukaryota > Metazoa > Chordata > Aves > Passeriformes > Tyrannidae > Pseudotriccus > Pseudotriccus pelzelni. Next base: position 5,308,074 of record JAWMRA010000052.1, on the reverse strand, counting down.
CCTACGTGGGGAGGCGCTGCTCCGGGAGCGGCTCATGGCGAGCGGCGGCGGCAGCTCTGCGGGCCGGCCCTGCGGGGCTCCCCCCGCCCCGCAGCCGCACGCGGAGCCCCGGCAGCGGCGCTTGGCCGCGTTTCGAGTCCCACACGCCATCCTCACCCCGCCCTTCCTCCGCCCGGGGTCGGCCCCGGCTCCTCTCGCCATCCCGGGGGGGCGATGCGGGACCGGCCGCATCCCGCGCCGCGGCCCCGCCGGGACCCCCCCCCGCCCGCCCGGGGGTCCGGGCACGGCCCCGTGCGGTGGGTGCGAGCCCCGGGCTCCGCCGCGCACACGCCTTCCCTCGGCACCTCCCTCCGCCCGCTGCTGCCCGCACGGAGAGCGGCCCTCGGCGGTTTCCCGGCCCCGCGCCCCCCGCACCGGGGAAAGCGCCCGAAAGGGCTCCCGGGGAAGGCTGAGGGTGCCCTGCCCTGCCCTGAGCAAATCCCACCTCCCCGGAGTTGGCCCCCGAGGAAAGCTGGGATGGTGCAGGCACAGGGGACCCCCCGCCTCGCTTTTGGGGCGCTGATACGAACACCACTTTGTCCCCTCTGTCAGCCCCCAGGTCTAAGGGCCAAGGCAGAGGTTGTGCTTCGGGTTCTCCACGGCTTTGTCTCACCGTGGCGTTGGTCAGTCCAACTCAGGCCACCTTTAGGAGCTTCAGGGGAAATCAAAAGAAAATAAGTGGCCAGCCAGTAAGTTTTTGCTTGTTTGGTTGTCGCTCCTTTTCCTGTGAAAGCAGGAGATGTGGCTGAAGGGAAGCGAGTCCAGCCACCACGTGGGAAATGCGTGGTAGCACAGGGCTTGATGGCTGGAGTGTCCTGCAGCGCCTTCACCTCCCCGCCCTCAGCCCTCCTCAAGGTGAGCTTCACCTTCCTACAACCCGGGTATTTATTTTTTAGGCTTCTCAGGGCCATCAAAGGAGAGTTTGCTGGTGCTGGGTTTTGCATTTTTGCATATTTGTTTTCCCTCTGCTCCTCAGGCCACAATCAGCCTCCTTATGTAATGATTCGTGTTATATAAACTCCATTCTTCAAGGAACAGTCATTAACCTACTACTGGGTATTGAAAATACCAAAATACTGTCACACAATTAAAACCACTAAATGGTGTCCTCAAATTAGAGCACAGATTGCATTGCAGATGATTTTTTTTTTTTAATTTTTAATTTAAACCACACACATGAAACGTTTGACAAGCCAGGCACTTCATGCCTAGGAAGGCATCTCTTGCCACACCCCGCCCAGCTCCTCAGAGTTCTCTCCTCAACAAGCCTCTGCCCTCAGCTACTTCCACTTCTCACTGAGCTCAGAAGTGGATTCTACCATGGATGTGCAGAGCTCAGAAGGGCTAATGTGGAGGGAATGCAGCTGGTTACTCTGCTAGTTGCTGAAAACCAAAGCATTTTTAAAGTATCAGCCAAATAAAATCACAGGAGGGAGAGGAGAACTTGAAGGCAAGTCCCAAGGAACGGCATGGAAGTGAAGTTTTGCCCGGCCACCAGTCCACGTTCCCTCATCTCCAAGCCATCCCCACGGATCAGGCATTTTAAAGCCACTTCTCCTGGCCTCAGGGAAGCTGGGAGAATATCCCAGATATTTTCCCCATTTCCTTGAAACCTTGAAATTTTTTGACACAGAAAACAGCTTTGATCTTGTGTCTGTACCTCCAGTTTTCTGTGTCTCAAACAAGACTAGGACACCATAAAATTCCTGTATAAGCGGAGCTTTGGGAACCTGGGGATTTCAATGCAAATGAAGAGCACGAAGACAAAGTAACTACATAAATGCATAAATTTTTCAGGTTAAATGAGAAGTAACATGTCAGAGTACGAACAGCTTTAGCTGAAGAACAAGTTATGCTCATAGAAAGCTGAAATACTGACTGTAGATCTTTCAAAATACTGACTTGTCCTTCCAGATATCCATCCATCCATCCATCCATCCATCCATCCATCCATCCATCCTTCTGCACACTGGCAAATAAACAAGTGACAAAGGACCAGCTCCCAGCGTTGCTTTGGCTTATGAACAGAATGTTTAGGATGGAAAGAACTGTTCTGCAACCTCCTGTACACTCTATTATGGTTTTAGGCTTCTTAGTTAAGAGATGCAGTGAAGTTCTAATTATGCCACGCTTCGCACTACAGCAGCCAGAATTCTCTGCCAACCACACACATGAGAAATGCAACCTTTCTGCAATAAAGAGGACTCTGCTGGGAGTCTCCATACACACAGAAAACTGGGGTTAAAACATCCTGTGTGGGTTTTTCCCTGCCTTTCTGTGAAATAACAACAAAGAGCTCTGTTTAGGGTGAACTGAGAGTAAAAAACGTTTTTCAAACACTCCCCAGGTTTCACCTTGCCAAGAGCAGAACTCGGTGCTGGTGCCTGCATGGGGAAGGGAAACTCTGCTCAAAATGCTCAGCACTGTGCTTGCATGGAATGTCTTTTTAAAGAGATCAACCACAGCAGTTCAGTCCTCACAGAACCATCTCCTTCCCTTGGCTGTAAATATCCCCATGGTAACAGAGATGGTATCAGACAGACAAACGAGGAGGAGCAGAGGAGGCCAAGGAAATCCATCAAACCCGGAGTCTCCAGGAACAAAATGGGACAGGACAGGCCAGTTGGAAAACACACACCCTGCAAACCTTATCCCAGCTGCTGCTCCAGCTCCCCAGCCCCTGTTTGTTCTGATCCAGCCACTCTCCACGACATTTTTAAGCACTTTTAAACAGGCAAGCAAAGCAGCCCAGGTAATTCAGGGATATTAAACGCTCCCAGGCCCCGAGGATGATGCACTGACCCATTTGGACACTGTCCAGGACACGGACTGAGCTGGCAGAGGTCTAAGTTCTACCACAAAGCAGTTGAAACCACAGCCAACCCCCAAGATCCCAGGAGCAGCGAGGTGTAAGGTTTCTTTGGGGGCCTGACTGAGACTTCGAGGTTTGCAGTTGCCAAGAAGTGTTTTCCAGCGTGGACTCGCACTTCTCAGGTGCGGAACCCCAAATGCTGCTCTTTAATATCTGATGCTGCTTCACTCCCAACCCTGATGGTTTTTGTCCTCAGCTACCCCAGAAAAGCCTCTGTTTGCTCCAAGTTGTTCACGGGTTCCTTTAACAAAACAACTTTTAAGATCTTCTCTTGCCTGTAAGCAACAGCACCTCGCATGTCGAATGTGCAACAATTTGGGTTCACTTCCCTCAGTCTGAGCAGGCTTCTGCTCTGTTTGTATACACATACCCACTTCCTGGGTTTTGAGCCATGACAACCACATTTACTGCTGCTGAAAGGGAAGAAAAGGCTTCTATTCAAAACTGCTTTGGTTAAAAAAACCCAAACAAACAACCAAATTTAAGTTATTTCTGTTGCCAGTGGAGTTTGCCATTTCTCCCCACATTGGGCCCTGACTGCTACAGTTTCAGCCTCTCAGTCTTTTTCATCTCACCCAGATACTTTGTGTTTCACCTCAAAAAGAACAGACACTTCCTCAGCTGCTACTTTGAAAACAGACAAACTAAGAGGTTTCTCATTTTTATTGGATGCTTCCAACTTTATAGCTAATAATATACAGATACTCAGTTATTTAATTGTTCCATTCACATCCTCAGCCATTCTATCACATTAAAAAAAAAAACCAAACCCCAAACCAAAAAAAAAAAAAAAAGCACAACTGAAATAAAATAAATTTGTAAGCTGGAAAAATACATTATAAACTTATATTCAAGAAACATTCTCTTTATAATTAAAAACCTACTTGTAATAATTAAAGTAGGATTTAAAAAAGAACTTGAATTTCATTTTTAAATAGGTGGCCTTTGTGTATACTTTTAATCATTTCATATGTACAAGCCCAACCAGTACCTCTGCCTACCTGTGACAGAACACCTGAAACAAAAAAAGACACCGGAAAGGAGTTTTTAAACAAACAAACAAACAAAAAAAGATCAATATTCATTTTCCAGGAAAATACAGTATAATCAGAAATTTAAACACATGCTTCCCTCATCTGTATTAAGGCCTAAGAGACAGCTGTGCTTTAATAAAAGCAGACAGTATGAAGAAAAGTCCTTCCACTTTTCTCTTCAAATTCCTGTAACAGCTCATCTATTTCATTTTCCATGTCTTCTGTGTGCTGTATCTAGAAGAGAAAAAAGACTCAGCAACCAGACTCCAAGGATATGATGCTGCTTAGAAAATTAGAACAATCCCAGGCTTTTGGCTTGCCGGGAAATGTAACCCAGCAGGGGCTGTGCCCAGCAGTGCAGCCCTGGGTGCTTTATTGACATCCCCAGCACTCCCAAACGCACAGATATTCTGCTTTATGTTTATCTGCAGATCCTTCCTTCCCCAACCCACCGAACTGGCACTTCGCTAGTACTTTGTTGAGTAGGCAACATCCCTCCCCACCAGATAAGAACCCTCCAGAATAGCTCCAGGCACACTGAACAGATGGCTAAAAATTCAAGTCCTTGAACCCTCTTAGGCTTTTTGAATCTGGAAAGGATTTGAGACCAAAATAGACCACTCAGCCTGGAGTTAAAAAAAAAAAAAAGCCTGTTGCCACCCTGGCACAGGTGAACTCCTCAACCTGGGCAGTGTCAAAGGACACAGGTCCCTCCTCTGCTCTCAGTCCCACTGTCTGAGTGCAGCTCGTCTCAGTCTTACACCAAGGGCTGGGGCACTGGTGTTTTGTTCCACACCACACACACAGCACTGTGGTGCTACGAAACACACCTGTGTGGGGATTTTTTCAGGAATCCTGGGACTCAGAATGCAGCTCTGACCTTTAAATCCCACGTAATTAAAAGGCTGTTTCACTTTGCAAACCACGGGCCCGGTTAAGTTCGCCTATTTGCCCAACAGCTCTGAAAACAGCCAGAAGAATTTGGGAACTTGCACCTTGACATGGATTTTGCTGCCCCCGCTTCTGCAACATGCAGCACCTCTCAGGAGCACTAAGCAAAGCCCAGCCCCCTGTCCAAGGCAAGGAGCTCTCTCTACTTACACACTGGCAGAGCTCACAGATAAGGAAAGCACCCAGAGTGGCCTCCTCGTGGTTATCCTGAATGTCCACGTTGATCACGTGGACTGGCTGACACGTCTCCTGCTCTCTGGAATTTAAATCTATTTGAAAACAAACAAAAAACAGCAAAACTTGGGGTGGAACTGTATCAGGTTGTACACAAAGTATTAACAAGGTTTTTAAAAAGGCATAGGCATTGTCACATCAGTCTTTCCCCAAACTGGTTTTTAGAATAGTTTTTATTTAACATTGTCTTACATGTTGTGCCTTTCATTTCAAAACCAAGAAATGGATTTTGAACACAGAATAATTCAGATTCGTGGAAGGGTCACGACAGTTTATTTGCCCTGCTCAAGAAAGGTTCCTGCTCACTTTACTCTTTAAAGACCACGGTCAGGAGTCTCAAAAATCAAGGAGGATTTTGGGCTTCCTCACCTGGAGGGTTTTAATTGCTCATATTTAAAAAGAATGCACTGTTCATCCAACACTCTGAATGTGACACTGCAAGGTGAGCTCCTACAAGCCAAGCACTGACAGTCACGTTAGAAAATTCTAGTTTTAATGTGTCAACCCATTAACAAGGGATGGAGGAGGAGAAAAACCCCATCCTTTTCCACTAATGCACCCTTCTACTACTGCTGTGCCTCTATAACACACTTCCTACTAGACATGCAAGTTGTTCTCTCCCATCCCCATCCTGCACCTTCATTTTGGCAAACCTGTTTCTCTCACTCCAGTTTCACACCCAGAGCCATTTGGGGCGACTGTGAAGGGCATTATTATCCTGAAGGGAGAGATGCACAGCTGGAAAATCAAGTGGTTGATCTTCCCCTCCCTTCCTCAGGATAGTCACCCAGGACATCAGAGGGAGAGCTACTTCCTACGTGGGACAGGCTGCACTTGCCAAAGGCCCCCTCAGGTACCAGAGAACTCAGAACTTACTTGCACATTTCAAGCCTTCCCTTAAGCTTTCAGAACACTGACTGCTCGGCTCGCAGGAGCCCAAACGTGCTCTGCATCGCTTGTGACGTGACCACTGAGGATGGAAAAGCCAAGGCAACAGCCCTCTAAGTTCTGTGTGTGACCCCGATTCAGCTGGCTGGTCCCCGGGTGCGACAGGAGCTCCTTAAATCCCGTACCCAGCATTTCCAGAGGCAGACAAGGTTTCTCAGCCCGGGGACTGGGTCACTGCTGGGAGCCCAAGGTTTTGGGTGAGTTCAGGTGGAGCCTGTGCACCGAGATCACGTGCGACCCAACCCCCAGCCCAGGTGCTTCAGGCACATCTCCCTTTGACTCATTCAAGGCAAAGCCGTGGCACCTTTGTACGGTGTTACCACCACTCGGGAACAGCTTCTCCACCTGTACAAGAGGTATTTAATGGGGATAAACTGCTCACGAGGTCACAGGAAGCCTTCTGCAGGGTAGGGATAAGTTGCATAAGGAAGAGACCTGAAGGCTTTGTTGCTCCATCAACCCGGGGTGGAAAAACGCTCATCACACACCACTCGTTGGGTTTTGAGATCCACAGGCATTTCCAAACCAAATATGTATGTGAGTTTCTATACATTTCCTCATGTCAGCCCTTAATATCGCTACACATACGCACTCCCTGTAGCTGCCAGCATCTTTTAGAAACAAGTGCTCAGCCATCCCAGCCCTGGCACAGAAAGTCTTCATCAAGGACTGCAAGCTCTTGTCTCCACTGGTGTCCCAGCAGCAGTAGTTGGAGGAGACAGAGGTGGTTCCAGATTTGTGAAGGACTTCAGGGAGGAGGGGAGTGGGGAGAAAAAGCACCCAAAATTAAGTGGTTTATCAGTTTAAGGTCCTTACCTTCTACTACTTGATCATAGACTCTTTCTTCACACGTTAGGATCAAATCAAAAACGTCTTTGCAGTTCTGGAATCTTTCTGGTCGTGGCTTGATTCTCTTATTTCTGTCCAACATGTGTAAAATTCCATTCTGTGTGTATCTGAGGTCGCTTGAGTTAAGTATCTTCACTTTAAGACAAGTCATGTTTTCGAGCAAATGACCAGTACAAGTTAAATTATTACTGTATCTTTAAAATAAGATTATTTCTGTTTGCAAGTATAAAGTTCAATGACCATCAAAGAGACTCCCAAGATGACAGTGTGATGCCCATCAGGGCAATTCATGCAGAGACCTGTCACTGTCACCAGTTCAGTGGCAGGACAGCTCTAGAAGGCCCTCAGAAGAGCTCAGAAGCACGACTTTTCTTGGACAACTATTTTTACACCCATAATGTTTAGAACACACAGCCTGCTCTGTTTGCATAAGCAGAGTGTCCTACATTCCCTTCGGGGGGCCTCCCTCTTCAAAGGCAGTTCCAGGGGGGTTTGTGGTGTCACCTGCACAAAGCCCTACCTGGGCCTTGGGTTTATGCAACTGAACTCCCGAAGGAAGTCGAGGAAATAACAGAAGCATATCCCTTAAAAATATCCCAAGATACATTCCCATTTAGGGAATAAGAGAAACACTGACTTTATGCCTGTCAGAGCCTCATCACCGTGTGAAAGGAATCTGTTATGCTGCTAGGGAGCTATATTTGTGCAGCTACTGTAACCTTGAGGTTTAACATCCTGCACTCCCCTTTTCAGGCAGGATTCACCAATCCCACTGTCTCCTGAGCCTTCTGGGACTGCCTCCTGCGCCTTCCTGTTCCACCAGGAGCACTCCAGGGTTGACTGTCACACCAATCTACTCGCTTGAGTAAAACCAAACTCCCTCTGAAGGCCAAGTTTTATGGGCAAATCAAGAACACCACGAAACGTTTGAATGGAGAGAGCCTGGAAGCAGATGCATCTCTTCCTTACTTTGACACAGCTGTATTTTTAGCCATCTAAGCAGATATTTTTACATTCAAAAAGCAGCCTATAATTTGAGATAACAGGATTCTGAGGAAAAAAAATCATTAGCAGCAGTATGTAAGGGGTCATCTTGGCTCATTTCCTTGCTGGAAAGGTCACATACACGTATTTCTTTCCAGAGAACAGTCCTAATATTTTTGGAACAAAAGGCCAACAACTTTCTGCCTACCTTTTTGCAGTTGCCCTCTGGTAGCTCGAAGTTCTACTGCCCTTGGTAGCCAGATGTGCAGCACGTGCTCCGAGGTGTTCCTGAACAGTCTTCAAGCAAACAGCCTCCAAAGCTTCTAAATCTTTCAAGTGTTTGAGCTCTGTCAAAAACCGAACCCATCGTTCTACCTATTAGATCTACTTTATGTTGAGAATACATTCACTTCTTTTGTGTCGGCACCACTGCACTTTAACCACTTCAGATTTCAACTTGGCACCACAAGTGGGATGATGAGCTGTTTATCACAAATACATGTTGACAATTCTCTCTCAGCCAACTGACTCCTACCACATTTCTTTTCTCCAGGTAGCTCCCAAGCCTTTTACCACTCTTCTTTCCCAAAAGATTCCTCCTTATGTTATTAAAGGATTGTCCTTTACAGCCCAAAGCTCTCTCACAAGCAGCTCTTGCACACCAGCACCCACTGCTTCCTCTCAGCACCCCTGTAAACTCTCCTTGGAAAAAAAAAAAACCCCAACACTTTGATGAAGCCATTTCTGACCTGTGGTTATTTCTAGAGCATTTTGAAAATGACTGCATTTTCTAAATACCATTTCCAAAATCTCTGTCAACACCTGGCTGTGCTGCTTTGTTCTGTTGGAAGGGGAGTTCTTTCTGGGCTCTGTAGTCCTGGTTTCTACATCATGCAGTTCAAAGGGGAGAAAAAAAAAAATCCACAACATCCCACACACTTTTTTTGGGTTCTCTTTTTTCCCTTTCTAGGAGAAAATGTTGCTGGCATCTGTCCCCTAGCTTTCCTGACTGAGCCTGGAGACAGAATTACGCATATTCCAAAAACCCACACAAGCTTTCTGCCTCACAGCCCAGCTTTCTGCTGCCAACTTACAGCTAATTTTTTTTTTTTTTTACCTCCGAGGGTCCATCTGCCTATAAAAGGAGACTGGAATAAGCAGTTAAGATTCACGACGCTCTCATATTTGGCTGCCTGAAATCTCTCTTCACCTGGCAGAAAGGAGCACAGCACCCCCTGAGCGGGCAGGGGGACGCGCTCTGCATGACTGCACCCACATAATCACACCCAGCTTCCTTCTCCTCGTGAGCTCAGGTGAATGCAGACACTCCAACTCATTAATGGTTTCCACTACACTGCCAGGTGTGGAATCACTGGAGCCAGGCTCTGCTTCCCTCCCAACAGATTTCGACTCCATGCTCCCTATCCCGTGCATCTTTGCCCTTTCTCTTCAGCAGCCACTTCTTCAGCAGGTCCTCCCAAGATTTTCTCCTGGCTCTCCCTGCTGTCACGCCTTCCCAGCCCTGCCGTGCTCAGGCTCAACAGAACATGCCTGCATTTCTCTAAGAGGCCTTCACCTCCTGCAAACCATTGGCATAGTAAATCCATCACATTTTTACAGTAGGACCAGCTCAGATTTCACCTTTATTGCAGTGACTATGCTAAACAGATCCTCAGTATGACGAAATTCCTGCATGACAGCTCAGCAGTGGAAAGACTCGATATAAAAAGGAGATGGTGCAATACAAGTTGGGTTTTTGCAATAGATACCAGTTTCTAGAGATGAAGATATACACGGACTTAAAAAAAGAAGTTATGTGTGTGTTTGGATAAACCCCTAAAGCTTTCACAGCTTCTGCTACCCAAATTTTAAATTCCTGTCTTAGGCACCAGAAATGCCTTTTACCAAACATCCCTCACCCCTCCAACTACTTTATCAGTAATTTGTCCCTGACAGGGACACTTTCAGCCATGAGCATAAAGTCTCTAGTCCTGTATGATAATGGAAAAACGACCTTACTGATCCAAGTATTCAGTAAATTGCATTTTAAGTCCCACGTGAAGCTGAAGCTCCCAAGTGATCTGAGCTGGAAGTTTTGGGGTATATAAGTTAATTACATAGTCATCTAAAATCCCCATGCCTGGAAGTGTCCAAGGCCAGGTTGGACAGGGCTTGGAGCAACCTGGGCTAGTGGGAGGTGTCCCTGCCTATGAAGACAGGTTGGAAGGAGATGAGCTTTAATGTCCCTTCCAACCCAGGCCATTCTATAAAAATACTCTAGAGGCCACTTTATTAAACATAACTGGGCAAAGAACACTTGCTAAAATGTAGACATACTTTTTTTGAGGGGGGGACATCTTTAAATTAATGGTTGGCGCCCAAAGTTTCTACATCTTCAAACAAATCTGACATGAACCCTGTGGTGCAGCTGCCACCATACTCAAACACTGCTTTTCTTCTTTGGGAAAACCAGCAGCAGAGCAGAGCACTTCTCACATGTGCACCTGCAGGTCTCTTTTCTACACCATCTAAATTTATTTATTAGTACCTGCATTACAAATAACTCACATTGCCTGCTTGGCAATTTGACTAGGAAGCAGATATTTCCTTAAACGATGGGCGGGGGGGGCGTGAGGCTGCCCAACCTTCTTCCACCTTCAGCATCAGCTCCTTTTACAGGGAATGAAAGCCTGAAAATGGTTCTGGGCGCTACAAATTCTACCTTCACAGCTGCAAAAACTGTCTTCAACTCCACAGCCAGAGCACAAACTGCCTTTCACTTGAATTGAAATTGGTTGGGTTCAGTACAAACCAGTTTGGTCACAGGTTTTCTGTGGTGCTCTAAACACTGAATCATTCCATGATTCTGCTGGATTCAGAATGAAAAGAGAGTAGGTTTAGATGGATATTGGGGAGAAATTCTTCCCTGTGAGGGTGGGCAGGCCCTGGCACAGGTTGCCCAGAGAAGCTGTGGCTGCCCC
>JAWMRA010000052.1:5282917-5295033 GCA_035584735.1 Pseudotriccus pelzelni | reverse complement strand
AGGCCAGGTTGGACGGGGCTTGGAGCAACCTGGGCTAGTGGAAGGTGTCCCTGCCCATGGCAGGGGGTGGAACTGGACGATCTTGAAGGTCCCTTCCAACCCAAACCATCCTGGGATTCTTTGATTCTAATACATGCCATTCCAAACCGTAATAAAGATATTAAGCTGGGTTAAGCAACATTTCTGGTAACATCTGTGCCTGTATTAATGACCTGCAAAGAACTGAACCTGGTTTTCCTTCTGAAGGACAACTACCTGGGATTTTTAAGCTACAAACTTCACACAGAAGTCCAGCTGAGCCTGCTCAAAGCTGCTGGCCCAAATATAACCACACGGCAGCCCTGCTCACTCCCTCAAGCCTGGCTGAGCCCCAAGAGCTGAGGGTACGTACCCAAACATCAGCAGAAGCAGGAAACATCTCAAGTTTAAGCCCAGAGCTCAAATGACAGTGACTTGGTGCTGAAGACCTGAAACAGTGTTTGGGGATGAAACTGGACAGAAACAAGCTGTCAAAGGGGAAAAGAAATGGAGTAATGGGAAAATCGAAGACTTGGGAGAAGGGATGGCAGAGATATACTGGCGGGACTAAAGAAAGGTAAGGATAGCAGAGACAGACCACAAGATGACTCTGAAGATGTGGCATGTCTGCCCGTGCCATCCAACAGCTGACTATGCACTTCATCCAAGTGTGAACTTGAAGGAGTCTGGACTGTTGGAATGTCCAGTGTTTGATCACTTGGCTCAAACTACTGCCAAGTCCAGTAAGAGACAGGGACATGTGAAAAAAGGAACAGAACAGTCACCGTCAGGACCAGCAGGCAAGACAGCTCAGAAGTGTCACCCATGACTTTTAGAGACTCTTCTCAGGTTTGGAAACCAGTGGCAGGTTCCAGAAGATGAGCAGGAAACGTCGTAGGACCGGGCTGAGGGGGGAGAAGAGCTCTGAGGAAGCTGTGAGGGGAGAGAGAGAGGCCTGGGAGAGAGGATGAGTCAACCCCATTTAACGTCTCAGGGAAGCAGGGGCTGCAGCAGCCCTTCTCAAACCGCCTGCTGCTGCGAAACCCTAAGGTAATTTTCAGCTACCTGGAGCTCGAGCTGGATGGGGAAGCTCAGCCAAAGCAAACCACAAACATTACAAACCCTAAATCAATTAAGCCGTTTCATTTTAAGGCACTTGGGAAACCTGAGAAGACAATCACAAAGACAGCAGGGCCACTCTGGAACAGCAGCGCGCCGGGGAAGCAACACGCTGGATGAGTCCGCAGGAAACAGTCCTCAGTGCAACACTGGCTTGCAATTAATGCCAGTTTAAGAAATTACAGTCACTACCATGAAAGTGGAAATGGATTTGGAATTATTTTAAGCAGGTAAAAAAAAGCATAAGCATCCCTTACGCTGGCACAGAAGTTTTGTGTTGATGGGAGGTAAAGTCTTCAGTGCTCCCCTCCTTCAAGTTGGGATGAAACTGCCAAACCCAGGCCAATAAATGAAATCACTGCAATTCTAAGGGGATTTTATAAGAGTCCTCAGCCTCAGACAGGATCCTTTGGTCAGAATTCCTTAGAGCATCTGTTCAGGACTCACCTTGGCTAAGGAAATAAACCTTCCAAACACTACCTGGCAGACTGACGGGATGGCAGAGGATGTTTTATATGCTGAAAAGCATTTAATATTAGATTGTAGTTTCTACCGAGTCCCTAGGTTCAAACACAGGGGAAATAGCATTTAAATAATACATTTTCTAATTTATATATTTTTAATAATTTTATATCTTTCCTTTTTAATGCAAATGAAGCCAAGATTAAAGACATTCTGATCAGAAGTCAGACTAAAAAGTACCGAAAACTGCTGGGTTTGAAAGGCCTGGGACTTCGTGCAAAGTGTTTTGGTCTTATGATCCTTCCTGGAGAAAAAGGGATTGGAATTCAGCTCTGGCTGGAAGCATATTGATTCACACAAATGTGCCTCTTAGAAGGCTGTTCAAATCCAGTTTAAACGCTGCTTTCCACCCTCACCCCTTCCCTCTATTTCTAGGAGCACTGAAGTACTTTCAAAGACATGGTAAGGAAGAAAATGAGACTTGAACTGCACTGCATTTGGAAGAATTTTGCCACTGACAGGCAGGCCATGACTCCAACTATTTTTAGCTGTTGGAAGGTCAGGCTTCAAACGAAACAGAGAAGAAAAAAAACAAATCCAACCTAAAAAAAACCCCAACCAAAACCCAAAACCCAACCCTAAACATATCTAAAATAAACCATCCCAGAGTGGTTTCCAGACACAGAAGCTATCCTGCTGACCACTGGAATGACAGTCCAGAACAGAAACTGAAAATTGCTTATCAGTTCAAAATCCATGAGCAAATCAGATAAAATGTAAGATAAATACATGCATGAAGAGCTTACCTGAAGTAGAATTAAGTAAGTTACTGCTCAAGACTGAACTACATGGTAATACCACATGGGCATCCAGCTTCAACATGGAGTTCACAGAGGAGAACTAGATCCCAATCACCAAGATTATCACTACCTTTTTTTTGACAGAAAAGAATCAATATGTCTGCAAGTGAGATGTACCAAGCCAGTTTCTCTTCTTCATTTTGAAATTTTCCCTTTAACAAGCACACCTTTAGGAACATCTTGAGGACACCTTTTCCACCCTCCCCTCAATTTTATATCCTCGTGTAATTATGGAGCTAAAACTGGAATGCCATCTAGAGAGCAGGTCACATTAAAAGAGGAGGTAAAACACAGGGAAGAGAGCAAGAGGCCAGGCTTGCAGATTAGGCGCAGGCTGCCTAGAGATCCTAATTAAAAATACTCACCTATCTATGGAAATCATTAGGCACCTTTAATGTGAGGGTTGAGAAAAGGAAAGGAACAATCAATCAGGAGTTAGTCAACATTGATAAAGGACCCAGGACCTACTGCTGCAGAATTTTGGTCACATTTCCATTTGAACAGTTCCTATCCCTGGGCATAAAAGCAACTGCCGATGAAGATTTAAACTGGTGCTTAGCAAGTTTCATCTTTGACTAATTTTTGAGTTCACCTGAAGGCAGGGCTCACCAGTTTTGCTCTATTTTTGTTTCACCTTTACAGTCACCACCATATAATTAGAATTAAGTCCTCAAACCCCCCTCACACAGTTTTAAGGGGCAAGTAACCACGATCCTGGAGAGGTGGATTACACCTGCAAGTACAAGGTGGTGTATCTGTACTACACACACAGCCCCAGAGGTGCTGCATGGCCATGCCTCCTCCAGATTAGCAGTAGAATCCTCTACTGTTGTCCTAGAACTAATAGAGGAATATTTTTTTTAAAACTGAGCAAAAGCCACATTCAGAACAGCTTTGAGTGGTTTTGTCACAGCCCCCTACTAGGGCTCAGGGAATTTAAATGCTCCAAATGCAGTGGGAGATGTGGGTACTTATTTTAACGATAAGTTTTAACTACCACATCTTAAAAGGCTTTGAAGTACTTCCATTTCAGAGACACTGTAACCACCTACTCAACCGAATCTCTTATTCCTGTGCTTCTTAAATTCAACATATGCCTTCAAGGTATGTGAGCCTGTGCTCTATATTTCACTAATTAACTATAATGAAGGTGCTTTTAGTCTCTGTAGAGTGGGTTTTTAATAGTTGTCCCCCCTTTTCACAAGTGAACAGGAGACGTTCAGTGGATCTTCTCTCTAACACGGCTTTAACCTTGCTCTGAGGGAGGTCCAACACTGCAGCAGGTCCAACACTGCAGCAGCTCTTTGCTCTTTGAGACCACTGCTTCCTGAAACTGGGGACATTTCTGTGGGCAGGGAATGTTCCACGTCCCTCACAGCCACAATTTCACTGGGTATCTGGGGTGCACAGTGCCCGGGATCCCTGCTGGCACATGGGACTGGAGGGAGATCACTCCTGAGCGAGGCAGAAGTGAATGCCGAGCCCTCACACTTCCCGTGGCTCCCTCCTCCTCGCTGCCACACGGGAATGTCCCAGGACACACCATGTCACACCACAGGGAAAGGCTACAGCTGAGAGTCATGTCCACTGAGCTGATGAAAGCAAGGCTGGGGAACAGAAAAGCAGCTCAATCACATGGAAACACAGCTCCCTTTGTTTCCCCACCCCAACCCAAGCCCAGGAGAAGAGCGGGCCCTCCCTCCACCCAGGGCACGTCCACATGCCCACCATCCCTAGGAAGTAATGCTCACCCAAAAGGACTGAGGTCCCTGTGCCCCTGGGTCACAAACACCTATTCCACACCTCCCTGACGAGAGTAGGTCTGCTTTTGCTTAAAGCCTTTACCCTCAAAACCCATTTCTGGAAATGGAGTTGACTTCTGTGCTGAGTCTTCAGTCTGAAAACCTCAAATCAGCCGAGAATCACAAAAGCAAAGTCACAGCGGCAATTGCTCCTGCCCTATTTCCCTTGAAATGGCCGTTGTTTAAGCCTGCTTTCCTTCATCTGGAGAAAAGGTTTAACTGTGACACTGCAGATACACAGTAACCACGTCCAGCCTGGAGCAGAACCACAAAGGCAACTCCTAAACATGCTGGACGGGTGGCTGGGCAGGCTTTCTGCTCTTTGGGGTTTTTTAAGTACTGCCATACTCAGTACAGCAGCAGTGAAGGATGCAAAAAGGAAATCACAAGTCGTTAGCGCTTGTTAAAATTAATTCTCAATTCAAGGTCTTTTCTTTCGAAGCAGTTCGTTTAATCAAGATATGGATATGACATACCTCATCATGATGGCTTTGCGAGATTTGCCTTTTCTCTATAGGCAGAGGGATTAAAAAAAAAACAACAAATAAACCAGCACATCACATGGGATCCAGTAAGACTATATCCTAGATATTGAATTTTTTTTTAAAAAAAAAGATCTTTGTTGATAAAAAAGAGTATATAGAGTGAGTGCCCCAATTTGAAGGTTTTGAAATGTAGGTTTGTGGGTTTTCCTAAAAATAATAATAAAAAAAATCAACTTTAAATATAGCTATTTTAAAATCATACAGTTTGACATTAGTCATGGTTTTTAGTCGTGTGCCTAACCCTGATCACTTCTGCTCTCCAGGATTAAATATGTTACTGGGCTCTCCTACGTCCATTCTTTATAATACACTACAGGATTATTCTTGTCTTGGTGCACAGATCACATACCACAAAATCCTCAGTGAGAAGGGTGAGCTCTTTAATGAAAGGTATCCTCTCTCCCAGAGAAAGTATCTGTAAACCTTACCTGGCAGTTTGTCTGAGCTAAATAGAACATTAATGTCGAGGTGGTCGCTCTTCCCAGATCCATTATCAGGACAGTCTTTGCACTGAGAGCGTGTGATCCACAGTGCAGTGCAGGCAATGGACAATCTGCGAGTACTGATGTGCTTTCATTCAAGAGCTAAACATGTTAACACGCTACAAAGGAGCATTTGGGATGTGTGCATTGTAACTCAGCAATTCTACAAGGGAGCATTAGAGGCCCATTGTAAAAAAAAAAACCAAAAAAACCAACCTATAAACTGAAATCATTTTAAGTTCGCCAGTCAAACAACTCTCTGTTCCTAATAAAATGCCAAGTAATGAATTACACCTTTGAAGGATGAACCACACTGGATTTTTTTAAGAGGCCATGCCACGGGGATACAGTTCTTTGTCTTTCCTAAGCAGATCATTGTACATCTGATCATATGTTGTTTTGAAGTCATAAACATTTGGCTTGTCCGGCGCTGGTCCCGGCAGCTTCACGTGAGTCCCTGTGCCAAAGGATCGGACGCTGAATCCTCGTTTGCTGCAAGACAGAAGGGAAGGGGACAGGGAAGGCAGTGAGACTGGGTGATTTCCAACGGGAAAAAGCGCTGAAGAACACAGTGAACTTTAAAAACACCTCTTAGCAAATCAGCGAAATCACAGCCAAACAGTTCAGCAACCAAACTGCCAAGCGTTCCCAAGGTGCAGATTTCCTTGCAGTTGCAATCCCAGCTCACACATTTCTAAAGGAGCACCCACACTCGACAGGGATTTTCTCACAATTATAGTACACAGCTTTTTGGATTTCTTTGTGCTTTCAGACATCCTGGATTTGCAAGAAGCATGTGTTTTGTATTCACTTCTCAACAATAGAATAGAGGCAGAGATATTTTTCTCTTCATATAAGAAAGTAAGTAAAAGTACCAACTGATCAATACTTAAAGGTTCTGCTAAAGTCCCTGGGATAACTACATTATTCCTCTCACTTTGTTGCCCCAACTACCTCTGGTGTAATTTAATTAGCCCAGGACAAACATTTGTGTGCTTAGCACTTTGCTCAAGTGCACTGCAAACCATCCAGTCTAATTACATTTACACGAGGGGGGAGATATTCTGCTGGCTGGTGCCTAAAACTGCGGGGTAAACCAGGGGTTGCTCCATTCCATTCTTATGAACAGCTACCTGTTTAATAGTTCTAATTAAAATAAAAAAGGAAGGCAGGAACCTGCTTGTCTTTAGAGGTAATGTCAAAATGTTCTTTCTGATTAACCACAATATTTGTACTTGAACCTCAATACATCCTTCGGTAATATTAAACAAACACGTCAATATATTTATGGGGTAACAGGATCAAAAACAGGTTGTTTTCTGTGGTCTAATGAACAAAGTTACACGGTGACATACTATTGCTGTTGTCCAGAAGGCTGAAACATTTGGGACTATAATGACAATGTAACTTGAAACAGGTCAAGACCATGACTTATTTTTTCCAGGACACCCACTTTTCAGCTTCAATGATTTTAGCAGAGACTGAATGAAGCGAACAATGTTAAAACAAACACCAAGCAAACAGCCCAGTGCCCCTGCCTTCCCACTCCCCCAGAACAACCCCAAACTTGCCGAGTTTGCCTCTGAGAACAGTGAACAGGAGACTGGGGACCATGCAAGAGTCACCCCGACTCCTTGGTCTCCACATACAAGCCAGCAAGGAAACCCAGCAGAAGACACCTATTCAAGCTGCCTGTTTGCCTTCAAAGTGACCCAAAATGCCCCTGTGCACAGACTACTGTGATCAAGTTCTGCCCCGAGCTCAGACACTGCTCTGCAACTATCAACACTGACTTCCTTTCATTCCTCCTGTAAGGACACGGCCCCTCCTTTCTCTTTTCTTGCTTCCCTCCTTTTTCCTCCAGCAACTATTTATAGGTCCCTATTTCTGTGAACAGACAGGATACATGATGATTTTTTGCTTCTTTCTGCAGGACTAGTGACTGAAAACGGATGTAAGTGGAAAAAAGTGCAATTCTTTGCCCCTCCCAGCCCTCCATCACATGTAACTGGTGCAGTTATGAGTCACTGGTAATTTATTTTCCCTGCAATACTTCCAGACCCATGTTTTTATTCTGCTGCTTCTACTGGACACAAAGTGAGCCATAGTATGCATAGAAGAAACTGCAATGCTAATAATTTAGTTTCAAATTAATCTTTTCTCCTATGGTTTCCTCCTAGCTTTTACTTTTTACTTTTAATATTATTCTTTGAAAGAGGTCTGTTTGCATCACAGACATCAAAAACCCCCATCTCCAATCGCTGGAAGTGTCCCTGAAGTTTGCATGATCTCATCTAAACCAAACCAGAAATCTTCATTTGACGTTCCACACATGAAAAACAGGTGCCTCCAAGGCCCGTGACCCATTGAAAAATCACTTCCTTACAGCTGGAATATGTGTTTCTCACGTGGAATTTCATGCTTTGTACCTTGGCAAACTGGTGGCGTCAACTTTTACACACCGGGTAAACTGCTAGGAAATATTCTAGAAGTGTTTCAACACATTTCTTGCAACAGCTGGGGCACAGGAGAGGGAAGGATGCCTGCACAGAGCCTTTATTCACCAGCCTGCTTTCCTTACAACAACTGGAGAGATCCAGTGCAGTGAGTCACCGAGCGTGTGTGTGTTCATGTGGCACAGCCTTTGCAGGGTGAACGGCTCCTGCAAGACAAGGTATATCCAGTGTTTGTTCTGGTAAAACTACCCAGGAGGTGGAAGACAACGAGCTTCAGCTTTGTCATGAACAGCAAAGGGTGGGACAGACCGACAGACTATCCCAGCACTGACCTGTGCAAACGCGGAGCTTAAACATTAACAAAATGAAATGGTGCCACATTTCAGGAAGCTGTTTCTATTAATAGCATCAAGACCGATGCAGATGAACTACCAATATATTAAGGCCAAAGTGAGTCAGTGCATGGATTCCTTCTGCGCTCACCTCAGTCCAAGTCCCGAGCTCATGACAATGAGTTCACCTGCACTACTCATGTGCCCCTGAGCATTTTCAGAGCTCCCTACAAACATCCCTTCTCACCAGGCCACAACTGCTGCTGAAAGCAACACAGCACGGCACTAGCCAAGCACTGACACACCACAGGGTTGTTACCACTCAGCCTCAGGTATTGAGAAATATTAACCTGTGCAGACTGAGATGTGAACTTCTGTCCGCACCTTTCTTCTATTTCGTTGTTATTTCGAGATCTCACACATTGTTATGAAGGTATTTTTTCAGCTTTCTGTACAGCCATAGCAGCGCAGCTCCTCTTTACAGTGGCCAGTAGAAAGTATTACTAAACTTAAAGCAAATGCAATAAATCCTGCAGTGCCACTGCAGCTGGTAGTGGTAAGGATTTTCAGGGGACCAATCACTAATTTGAACACAACTCTTTCCATAACATGTAGCAGGAAAATAACTACCAACAGCGCCCTCCTTGTAGGCTACTTAGAAAGCATATTATGCCATTCCATAAACATAAAAATTCCCATCCCCCAAAACAACCCCACACTGTTAAAAAGCAGTACAAAAGTGCTGTTAGCTAATTTTGAATACTACCAACTTGCTGTAATTTGCATTATCACTAATAAGATGTCAAATGAAGTGCTTTGATCTAAAAATCTGAGAACATTTCCCTCTTCTCGACGGCTTATTAATACAGCTTAAGTAGGCAATATAAATGCCAATACCTCACTGCATTTAGCTGCTGACAGATGATGCCAGGAGACAGTCTGTGACTAACAACTTACACAAACAGCACTGGTGCAACTTAAGTTCTCTCACAGGGTCAATGTTGAACTACAGGTCTTACCATCAACGTGAAATTTAAGTTTTAGCCACTGTGGTTTTGATATTTAAAACTCTCTACTGCCCCTAAGACATTCCTAATTTCCTAAGACTTTGTTTCCTAAACCAAAGGAATATGTGGCTTAAGTGTGTATCAGCACCCCACAGGTTTTCACTACCAGTAGAACAGAGACTCTGAACTCAGTAACTCAGTCCTTTCAAGGCCATCGAGGTACTACCAAGCAAATGCACACAAATGGAAATGTGGAAGTTGCTGCATAAAAATGTTTGGTTATAAGAGAAGAGTTACTCTTCTGCCTCCTTCCTCTGTGTTAGAGGGAGAGCCATGGCCTGCCTGCAGCTCTGTGGTAACAAAACATAAAAGGAGGAAAACAGAAGTCAAAAAGGCCTAGAGAATATGCTGGCTTTGGCTGGGGTAGAGTTAATTTTCTTCAGAGCAGCTCGGATGAGCCGTGGTCTGGATTTGTGTTGGTACCAGAGGGATATTTTGTTATTGCTGAGCAGTGCTTACACAGCACCAAGGCCTGCTGTGCTTCTCACCCCACCCCAGCGGGCTGAGGGTGCACGTCAGGTGATAAATAATGCAGGATGAGTAAGATGTGACCCAGGGAAGGGTTCCACACACCCAGTCTAACAAGGAGGAGCACGTCCTTATGCACAGCCCTGATTGCTGCTCCTGTTTCCCCTTTGCTTCCATGTCCCAACAGACCCCTGTGGTGACGGCTCCTATCCTATCAAACTTCTCACAGACCTCCAGTCTGACTTTTCTGCTGGAAAATTAGAACAAAGCGTTTGAACCCAGCTGATTGCAAAACACACAAGCACACACTGAAGGCTGGACCCCAGACTTTGTTTTCTGATAGACACCTGCACTTCTGATAGAACTTGTATCCCCTAAAGTCTTATAATCCACTAACAACATAAAGTTTCATAATTCCTCAGTTTCTTCCCCTTTTAATCATGTGTTCCTTCCAACTGCAGGGCAACACACAGCAAGAAACTGCCTGAACTGGTGAGGCAGATGGGCTTTGAGCCAACACAGACATTTTCCTGACAAACCACCATTCTTGTCCCATGGGGCAGTTATTTCCTTACCTTCATTTTGCCAGCTACTGCCGTAACGACATCAAATTAAACATTTTTTTTTCCAAATAAACACAGTTTGTTCCTGTTCTAATTAAAATTTTAAGGGAGAACAGGCTTTAAAAAACCCCGAACAATCCCCCTGCCACGTCTGCCAAACACCAGTCACACCGGAAGTGATTTATTTCTTCTGCGAAAACACGAGGGGAAGGGAAACGCCTGACGCTGGAAGCAAATGTAACTTCGTCACTGGTACTCAGGTTGCAATTAAAACTCAGTTTCAGCGTTATTAGCAGAAAAAACAGCATCCTGTTTTGCACGGGAAACATCTGATGCCAAGTTTAAGCCCTGACAGCACGAAATGCTGCTCACAGTAAGATGGCTGCCAGAGCCAGATGCTCCTATTATTTCTTCCTTCCAAGGCTATTATTTTTATTTAAATGTAGCACACGACCTACAGATAGTTAGTTGTTTGGCTTCTTATGCCAGCTACGTGTATTTCTAGCGTGAATGCTTCTTGGCAGAACTTTAATAAAATAAACCCAGCCATCTTCACTGTGTTCCTGCAGTGCAAAGGAAAGGTTTAGGGACATGATTTCAGGCAGATCAGGCCTCCTCCTGCCCGTCAGTCCGTCCCCAGTCTCCCACCTCCCGTTTTGAACTCAGCCAAGCTGAAAACACCTGGAGTCCTAACCAGATTAACACCTATAATCTCAAAGGCATTTAACATTCTGACCCAAACGCTTGGTCTGGTTTTCCTGCAAGAGGAAAGGGCTCCCTTTCAGGGCATGGAGCGGTTCCAGTCTTCATAGCACGTTAAAGGGTTAGGGCGGACCTGAAATATCGGGTTTTTCCCACCCCCTGCCATGGGCAGGGGCACTTTCCACTAGACCGGGTGGCTCAAGGCCTTGTCCAACCTGGCTTTGAGCACTTCCAGGGCTGGGGAAGCCACAGCCTTCCTGGGCATCCCGTGCCAGTGCCCCACCACAGTAAAAAAAAATTTTCTCCTAACAACTAATCTAAGAATTTCCCCTCTTTTAATCTGTACTCCTCGGCCTATTACTACTCCAGCTCCTCACGAAGAGTCAGTCTCTTCTCCAGCTTCCCTGTAGGCCCCATTCGGATGCATTACAGTGAAAAGAGAAAAAAAAAAAAAAAAAAAGGGGGGGGAGGAGGGGGGTTTATTAAAAAATGAAATAAAAAAGTTAAAAAGAAAATTTAAAAAGGGAACGTTTAACGTTTCCGAGCGGCGAGACCCGGGGCCTCCAAGCCCCGCGGTTCCAGCGCTGGGCCCAGAGGGGCCCAAACGGGGAGGGACAAACAGCCACCAAAGCGCCGGGATCTCCCAAACCCGGCCCAGCCCGGGGATCGGGGGCGACACGACGGTGTGTGTGTCCCCCCACCCCAAAAAAAAACCCCTGACACCGAGCGCGGCCCGCCCGAAAGGAAAAGGAGGGGTAAGCGGCCAACAACCCCCCCCCCTCATCCCATCCCCAAAGACCCTTCCCCGGTTACCTGAGGATGTTGTGCGCCTCCATGCTGCGGTTCTGGTTGCTGGAGCACACCACGGCCACGCGGAGCGGCGCGGAAGGCATGGCAGCGGCGGGGACGGGAGAAAGGGGTAGAGGGAAGGGGGAAAGGGAGGGGAGGGAACCGGGGAAAGAGAGAGAAAGCGGCTGCCGCCCGCGGTCCGCCGGCCGCGGCTCTCACAAAATGGCGGCGCGGCGCGGCGGGCGGGGACGGGACGTGTCAGCGGGGCCGTCCCCGCTTATCGGGGGTCCCCTCAGGCTGCGGTGGAAGAGGGGGGAACCGCCGGGGGACCGGGACAACTTTGGTGTGGGGCTCCGCCATGTCCTGAGGCGCGACATGGCGGGACGGCGGCAGCCGCGGCTCTTCGCGGAGCTGAGGCGGCCCCGCCGGGAGCGCTCGGGTCTGGCGGGGG
>JAWMRA010000052.1:5253289-5282817 GCA_035584735.1 Pseudotriccus pelzelni | reverse complement strand
TATTAAAAACCAGTGTGTGTACATATATATATTTATATATATATATATATATGTGTGTGTGTAAAAAGACGTTAAGCTGTTAGCGAGCGAAGGAGGGTGGTGAGGGGTCTTGAGGGGCTCGGTTTTGCTCGGCGCGGAGAGGGGGCTGAGGGGAGACCACCATGGCGGCCCGCGGGGCTTCTTCCTGAGGGGGAAGAGTGGAAGGGCGGGCAGCGATCTCTCCCCAGGGGGGTGGGGGGGTTTGGTCGCAGCCCCGAGGCTGCCAGAGCTCAAAGGAGCGTTTTGACAACCCTCTGAGGGACAGGGTGGGATTTTCGGGCTTGACCGATGGTCCTCGCGGGTCATGAGGTTCGTCGATCTCGCCTGAGCGCTCCCTCGGGCTGCGAAATTAAACCCGACCGCTTTGTCAGAAAAGCCTGGACGCGGGGGTCTGGGCACCGTTTTCTGTCTCTCAGCACTAGGTGGCAGCCAAATGTCAGCAGTGGGGCTGGCCGGGCTGGGACACGGAAAGATCCCGAGGCGGGGGAGAAGCGCTTGGATGGAGAATTGAGTCATCCCGAGGAAGAAAATCGGGTCCGACACCCTGGCTGTGCCCAGAGCGCTCCGTGCCCGGGGATCTGAAGTGAACGGAATACAGACACATGCTTGCTGTTACGATTAATCGTGAAATTAGTGCATTTCAGGGGCAAACGCTCAGGCTCTCGCTGAAAACGGCACAAATGAGAGCGGCCAAAACGAGGGGTTATTTTAGGTACCCGCCGCCTTGTGAAACGCACGGATTTCAGGACTGTTTTCAGGCGGACAGGTCACAATTATCGTGGCGCTCCTTGCTCAGCCCAGCCCAGTTCCATTTTTCCCTGAGGCTTTCATCATCTTTTCCCCCCTTCCATCTCATCCTTCTTTTCCACCTTGGTTTACTTGCAGTTTCAGTGGCAGAAGCAGAAAACAGGGAGCAAGAGAAATACAAGATAAATCAGGACATCAAAGGAACAAATCTGTTCTCCAGCCCAGCTGAACTTCACTAGCAAGGCAGGGCTCTCTTTCCTCAGTGCTTTCTAAAAATATGTTCTGCCCTCCCGTCGGTATTTTTTTTCCTTTGTGCTTTCTGAGGAATTTTTTCCACACTGTCACCTCAGCACTTCCAGCGGAGCCTTTTCCCACCTTTCAGCACCTTCATCACCTGCTCCCACAACCCGCTGCTCTCCTCTCTCCTTGGGCAAAAGCTTCGTCCTCGCTCGGCTCATCCATGTAAAACCCTTCTTCTTGTATTTTCCATTAAAAAAAAAAAAAAAAAACCCTTTTCTCACTATTCCCTCGACTTTCCCAAAGAAATCTTTCCCTCTCCCCTCTCCTCGGATCTTGCCTCTCACGCAGCCATTTTGTCACCGGCCTAAACGTGTCCCCTGGGTCGGTCCTTCCTGCAAAACCTTCTTCTTCTGGGTGTCTGCTCAGCCATTCCCAATAACCCTGCCCACTGCCTGCTTAATTCCTACTCTGCAAAGGCACCCTGGAAATCACGTGGTGGTTCTGGGATACCTGGATAAGTGAATTATCAGAGATGCAGCAACCAGACCTAAAGCAACACCAGTCAGGGGGTGTTTGCTTAGGCTAAAACTGCCAAGGGCCCCGTCCAAGCATCACTGCTGTAATTCCAAGCCTTTAACAGGAAGCTGACACTGTTATCCGCCGCTTTTTCTACTTTCAGCCCACTCTTCCCAGCCTGTCTTTCAGAACATACTGGTGAAATACAGCAGCAGTTTGGAGTCTTGTAAGACTACAACTCCAGGTCTCCATGGAAGCAAAATACCAGCTTCCACTTGCACCTCCAAATAAAGCCGAGCAGCTTTTCCTTTTATGTACCACAAAAAAAAAAAAATCATAATGCAATTAAGAGAGATTTTTTTGCCTGAGGCACAGACTGTTTCCTCCAGAAAAGCTGGGGTCAGGCTGGGCTTCGAGCTGCTCACATTTAAGCAGCAGTTTTCCTCACATTTACCACAAGGCCAGGAAAAAAAAATGTTGTTGATGAGCATGTGATCCTCCATTTTAACTCCTGCAGAAACGGATGCGGCCTGATATTTGTACTGGAAATGACCAGATAAATGCAGGATAATGTAAAACCCAAGAACGTACCACACGTGTGGTACATGTATGGTATTGCACACATTCACCTTGTCATAATTTTACAGTAGGCCATGGAATACCATTATGACCAATGTTTGGGCAGATTTTCCCACTTTCAGTCAAACAAGGTCTCGAACCATTAAATATTTATGAAGTTTTCATTTCATTATTCTCTTAATTTATTAAGTTCAGCGCCAAGGTGGTACAAGGCTCATGGTTTCTACAGTCGATTTTCACATCTGGCAATTCGTGACAAGATGAAGAACAGAACAGTAACGCTGGCTGACAGAAGCTGACAGAGATGTACAAAATCAGTGCCACTCTCATGGTCTTGTGCAGAACTGGCTACAGGAAAGGCTGACTTGAAACCTTTAAAAGACCTTTGACCAAAATTTGCCTTAACGCTCTTAAAAACTGATTGCCTTTTCTTTCAGCAGTCAACCTCCCTAGAGACAAAAAAAGAAAAATGATGACAGATTGTCCTTCATCCACCACGACGACACCATCTTCCTGCTACCACGACGCTGGATACTGCCAGCCTGCTAAAATCAAGTATACAGGCAAGGTAACCAACAGAGAACACTTAAACCGAGTCAGCTGCATGTGAGAAAGAAAACAAAGCAAGAATAACAAACAAATAAAACGTATTTCTGCCTGATGAAATACAGACCTTCAGTGTCCCAGCCACTCCCAAGTTATTGAAGGGATTATGATCAGTACAAATACTGTGTATTATTAAGGATTCCATATACTGTCTATACTCACCCTCTACTACCAAGTTGATACTTCACAAACTACTTTCACGAAGAAAAGGAAACAGGTCATTCACCAGTGCTAAACATTTACACAAACAGATCACATACGAACCTGAAGTGTTTTAACAGCAACACTCCTTTACAGAAGAGTCGTTCCCCTACTTTTTTTTTGCTTTAGGTGCTCAGTTTCTAAGTGATATAAATTAATTCCGTGTTACAGCAGTCAACTACACACAAACAACACGAACTAAAAACTAGCTCACTAAATAAATACCTGAAGGTAACTATTTTGTGTATATATAATAAAGTTCAAGTAATGATCAGCCCAAGTTTGTTTTGTTTTGTTTTTTTAAGAAAACAAACAACCAAACAGACAAGACCAACAACCACCAGTTTCAGAGACAAGAACACGAGCGAGATACACTTGTCTATGAGGACTACAGGAACAGATATACCAATAAAATGGGACAAATTCTTAGCACTAAGGCACAATAGAATTAATACTAGAGTATGGCTAAAACCTTACTTACTACAGCATCAAGTGAGTAGTTAATGAGGAGTGTTCCTACGCTCAAAATGCTCGGCTACATTAGTGAGTTCTGTGTTCAAGAAGCGTCTACCTTAGTGTAGCTGCACACAGCATTGCTAAAAGAGGGGATTTCAGAGGGAGGGATGGTGCTCACTTACACTGTACTTATTTTATAATTAAGGATTGGCTCGTACTTGCTCAACAAAATGGAGTTTTCATACTCAATTTGTCCCTTTGCCATCGCTCTTTGTGGAACTACCAAGATGACAGTTCTAATGGGAGAAAAGCAGGTGTCAGATGTTGATGCTCGCTCGAGCTGACCAGAAAGCCCCACTGCTTTGGACAGGCCCCAAAAATTTGTGACCAGCGTTGAGGCGTGACACAAAACCCACTTAAGTCACGAGATTTAAGTGGGCCTTGGATCAAACAAACGCTTAGCTACGGGGTTTGAGGTTCCAGCGGTCTGCTCTCCTGAACTTTAAACAACTTTCGCCCACAGGAAAAAAAAATCAAGCACAGCTCTAAGAGCAGGAGGGTTTAGGCATAGGTTTAAAATAAGGGTTTTTTGGAGAGTCTTCTCAAACAGGCCCTTGTAAGATCTGCCGCTTGCCCTTAAAAACAGACAATTTCTGGCACTTGTGGACCTCTGCCACTGTTTTTTAATCCGCTGAGATCCCGTGAGTTCAGTGACCACACACAGCTCTGGCTGAAAAGCCAGCCTAGGAGGAAGAAGAGCTCCAAACACCGAGGGAAACCCAAATCCTCGAAGTTTAGGAGCGGCAGACCCACGGCTGCGAGAACAGTCTGGAAAACCTGTTCCCTCTCCGGAACGCGCTGGAAGGACGGCGGCGGGCGTGGTGAACCCCAGATCCTGGAAGTCTGGGAGCGGCTGCCAGAAGAGTCTGGAAAGAGAGAGAAGGAAAACCTCTTCCCTTCCCGGAAGGCGGGAGGACCGGGAGCCTCGGCACAGCGGGGCCGGGGGTGGAAACCGCAGCATCCCCCGTCACGCGCGGCGCGGGGCCGCGGCGGCGGCGCGGGCCAGCGCGGGGCTCATGAGGTTCTCGGTGATGTAGGCCACGAGCAGGCAGATGAAGACGAGCATCACGCAGATGGATCCCCCCACGGCCGTCATGGCCACGACGATGTCCCGCATGGCCGCGGGCTCCACGCGGAACTCCACGCACTGCGCGGGCGGCGCGGGGCGCGGCGGCGCGTAGCGCGGGCGCAGGCACAGGCGGTACCGCACGCTGCCGTGCGCCTCGGGCAGCAGGTAGTCGCGACACGCGGCGCCCAGCTCCACGCTGTCGCAGGGGAAGCGCGTGTAGGTGCCGTCCCAGGAGCAGTTGAGGGCGAAGCCGCGCAGGGCGGCGGCGGCGGGCGGGCGAGGCGGCCCCCAGTGCCGCAGCCCCCACTGCAGCAGCACGCTGCCGTTCCGCAGCACGTTGGCCACCAGCGCGCCGCCCGCGGAGCGGTGGGCGCGGCACCCGCGGGCCGCGCACTGGAAGCCGCGGGCCGGCGGGCGGAAGCACAGCCGCGCCCCCTCCGCGCCATCCGCGCCCACCTTGTAGGGGCACCACGGCTCGTCGGGCTCGGAGCCCCGCGCCCCCAGGCAGAGCAGGGCGAGCAGCGGCGGCAGCAGGCTGGGCATGCCGGCGGCCGCCGCATGGAGCCCCCGGGGCCGCGGAGCGGAGCGGGGCGGACGCGGCGCGTTATAAGCGCGGGCTCCCGCAGCCGCTGCGGGGCCGCCAATGGAGAGGCGGCGCCGCCGTTAACTCTCGCTGGGCTGCGGAGCACCCGCCGCGCCGCCTCTGACCGCACGGAACGCGGGGCCGCGGGGCCGGACGCCGCCCTCCGACGCCGCTCCGGACCCCCGCGGGGCCGCAGCCCCCGGCTCGGGGTGCCCCGAGGGATGAGACCCCCGCAAGGGCCGGCGCGGGGGATGCTCGGCCGCCGCCCCCCCCTCTCCCGGGCTGTGCGGGCTCTGCTACGTCCGCTGCCGCTGCCCGGGGCTGCGGCCCCGAGGGGATGGGGAGCGCGGCTCCAAGCGCGGCTCAGTCCTGCCTTTTGCGAGTTGCAGATTCCATTCCACGCCAAAAAAATATGAGGGTTTTGTTTGTTAGCTTCCTCGGGGGGCGGGGGGGGGAGTGCCTTTTGTGTGTGTGTGTGTGTGTGTGATTTGATCAGGTTTTACATAGGATCCTCTTCCAGTTTTTACAGCAGAACATAAGCGTTTGTCGATATTTAACTCTTAAAAATGCAATAATTATCGCTGTTACACGGCTAAAAATCCCCAGAAATGTGCCCGTGGATGGTCGGGAGGTGCCTCTGCCCCTCCAGGGACTCACATGAGGAGGGATGCAGATCCGCGGCAGGGCTGTGCGAAGGGGCAGAGCTCCCGTCCAGCTGATGCAAAGCTTGCTCAAAGAAACAGGGGTTACACCGACTTTTTTTTTTTAATTATTATTTATTTTTAATGGTTATACCTTCAGATCCAGGCTGCGTTAACCTCTTGGCGCTGCAAATTTAAATAACCTCGGCACGGATGTAATACAGAGAGAAAGACACCCCGGGAGGTCAGCTGAGAGCAGTGATAACGCTCTGGGTCTTAGCGCACCGTGGGAGACCGAAGGAAAACGGATACTCCTCTTCCTCCTGTCTTCTGCCAAATGCCATTTCCTCTCTCTGCAGCAGGACCGACCCCAATCCATCCCTTGGATCTGGAGGCAGCAAGCTGATTGTGCAGCACAGCAGGAGACAGCAGCGCTCCATCCCCGCATTACGCCGTAATTAATGCTCTCAGAACGACCTTGAGAGATGTACACGGGAGTATAGGCTTGTCTAAATGTGGAAACAAAAGCATCCTAATGAGGCACTGATAAAAATACGGACTTGAAGCAGTGTTGGAAGAGCCTTTGAACAGTTAAATTGGTAAAAGTTGCTTTAAGTCCTGTCTTTTCCGAGTTGCAGGGAAAAAAGTGGCATTTCTTTTTTGTTTGTATTTTGATTGGGTTTTACATGGGGTCCTGTTCCGGGCTGTATGGCAAAACATAAGCATTTGTCTATATTTAACTTCTAAAATAGAATAATTATCACACTGCTTGGTGAAAACCCTCAGAAATGTTCCTGGACACATTGCTGTAGTTCTTCACTGTGCTACCTGTTTGGAAACACATGTAAGTTTTCTCTTAAAGTGTTTATTATCCTACATAAGTTGAAAATATAACAAAAACAATGTTCCAAAGCCTGTTTTTATTTCACAGCCTAAACAAAAAAGCCACAGACCCCAATCATCCACCTTGCACTTCATGGAATGTGTTACTTTGTACACGAAGTGTTATTTGTAGCAATGTGGAACTTGTTTAAATAGTTTCATTTTCTGATGCAACATCAACACAACTCAAGGATCTGCCATCGGGATTCCTTTTCCTGTCAGAAAGACCGGCCTTTTAAAGTATCTGGTCCTTAATGAACTCTTTAAATTAACAATATCAAGCATTATAAGTTATTACCACATCTAGTTTCTAGCCAAATTTAATGGGGATGTCTGCTAGCCTATAAAAAGTTGCTAGAAATCTCTTTTAATACCAAGAGGTACCAATCAAAAAATAGGATCAGCACAGAAAAGGATGCTGAAGTTGTAGTTACAGCTGCTCTCCTTGGACAACAGGACAATAATATCAGAGCAATAACAGGTGCTGTGCTGCTGAAGGCACTTCTTGGTGGCTGAGGCAATCTTACCTGTGGAATTCCAGCTGGATGCAAAACTGAAGATCTGAAAGCCCTTCCTGAGAAATGTGAGGGTGTTCAGGAAACAGCTGGAGCCAAACCAGGCAAGCTTTGCCTCCTTCAACTTTGAGTACTTCTCCCAGCTACCGTGGAGAGCAGACTGCACTCCAGAGCTGTTATCATTTCCATGACCAGGGAAGAGATCTGACACCAGCCTCTGAGGGTGCCCACGATTTGCAATTCGCTTTGGGTTCTGGTGAGAGATCCGACAGCAGGGTCTGGCACGTGGTAGAGGGAAGGAAAATAGCTGGCGCTGCAGTGGAAACCCTAAACCCATCAAAAAATTTGTACCAGCACTACAGGTTAACTGCACCTTCTGCCCCTTGTCCTTCGGCCCTGCACTGCGTCTCTGAGCGTAAAACAATTATTTATGCAGGAGCCAAGCAAACCCACGTGCTCTGGCTCGGTCAGTCTGCCTGTGCTGGCTTCATACGAACCTTTTGTCTCATTGTTTGTTCTCTTAGTAATCCAGCTGTTTCCCAAGCCCTTCTGCTGTGCCCTAGCCTGCAATTAAACTCAGCCTGGACTTCTCATGTCATCACTTCAAGAGTTCACTGCTCAGGCAAAACACCAGGATTCGCTTTAAGCAGTGAACCCCCAGCAGCACGTCAAAACCAGCAGCATCCCAGATTGCTTTGTAGGCCTTCAGACAGACCCAGCACCGTGGGTTTTCAGCTTTTCTGGTTCTCCTTCACCGGGTTTATTGTCTCCTGTTAGAGGAAACAGTGAACTAGTATTAAAATGGGGGCAACTTGCTGTAGGCCAGGCAAGGAAGCACTAACCAGCCACAGCTCACAATTTATGCAACACTCCACTAATTTTAGTCCTGGATATGGCCAGGGCAGACAAGTCCCCAGAGCAGAGATGCTCAGCTCTCAGCTAAGGGCAGCATATGACATATGGTTGCTAAATCATCCTCCTAGCAGGGAGCTTTACATTTAGGCCTGAGTTGCTGCAGTTCCCTCCAAGTCATAACTTCGAGGATTACTCATCCTAGACGTGCAAACGCAGAGAGTCTGCCTCCTAATCCAGATAGCTCCCGCGGTCTGAATCAGCGTGCAGCCTCTCCCCCGCTGGGCTTCTATTTCCAGCGCTCGATTCACTTCCAGCAAGGGCTGAACTTCTGTGCTCTGACAGTCACAGGCCACGGGAAGCACGGGAGAGGAGCGAGTGAGCTGCAGCAGGCACAGAGCCGCACTAAGCACCTCGCTGGGGCAGCCTGGGCAGGAAGGTTTGGCACCCAGGCCCCGGTCAGTGTGGTCATGGAGCCTGCACTGAGCTGTGAAACAATGACATCTTGGCAGCCCAGCTGAGAACAGGAGGTATTTCTGATCAGGATGCTCTGAACCAGTAACTGCAACTCCAGCTAATCTGTTCTGAATGTGCTATTTATAGCAGGCACTGAGGGCCCAGCAGTGTTGCATCATACAGCAGGGCTGGCATAGAAAGCACTAAGGCAGCATTAACCATTTCAAGGCATTTTGGATGTCTTCACCCCCCCCCTGTGGCTTTACAATGAGCTCCTTAGCGGGCTACATGAGCAGCTCTGGCACTTGGCTAATCGATGTCAGATGGCTGTCAGAATGAAAAAGACTGAGCTCACTAGGAAATGAATATTGTTTTCCCAAGTGTCTAAAAGTGCTTACAAAGTATGCCCCAAACCAGGGATTAAAAAAAGCTCAGCTAATTCAAATAGAGAACAAAAGGTCTCTGCTCTGATCTTTTACCAGGTGACCACATTCAAACCATTCATGTGATGAGGGAGGTCCCAGGGTCCAGGACTTCTGTGTGGTGATGAGGAAGCAGGAGACAGCTCAGGCACGTGGTTCTTGCACAAGGCAGGG
Organism: Pseudotriccus pelzelni; assembly: GCA_035584735.1. Lineage (NCBI taxonomy): Eukaryota > Metazoa > Chordata > Aves > Passeriformes > Tyrannidae > Pseudotriccus > Pseudotriccus pelzelni. The sequence goes on along the minus strand of JAWMRA010000052.1, from coordinate 5,273,779 downwards.
AGTGTGACAGCTCTGCCCTCTTAGAATGACTAAAACAGGTCCTGGGCTTTGAGATATCATGATTAAGCCCATTCTCCTTTCAGCTGCCTCCTTAAATCCCGGGGACTCCAGCTGACTCATTCCTTCTTTCTACCTGAGGTCAGGGGAGATGTGTTTTGGAGATCAAGTAAAGCACCACGGGTTTCAATCTACTGCATCAACAGAACACTAGAAATACCCAACCTGCCGATTAAAACCTGTCTAGATGATGCAAAATTGCTCTTAGCTCCCTGTCAAGTGCTGGGAGACAAGAAATGAGCTGAACAGGGTGGAATTGCATTAGTTGGGCTGCAAATATTCCTTCTTTCCCATTTCTTTGCATGGCAGCCCCTGGCACCATCACAGCAGAGCCTGTCCTTAACCCACATCTCCAGGAACCCAGGGAGCAGCAGCACTGCCAGGCCAAGATGCACAGCATTAGATGGGGAGGCTCCAAGCCCAGCAGGAGGCTCAAAGCCAAGGAAAGGAGAACTCCACAGGGTTCTCCCGTGGGTCACTGGGAGGTCTCTGCACCAGGAAGAGGATCCAGCAGTTCACACACACACACACTGCTGGTACAGTCCTGTCTGTGGGAGCCTAGGGTTGGTTATCATCCCTGCACAGCTCCAGACAAAGAGCAGGATAATTTCCACTGACTCCCTTCCCCACCTTACTCTGAGGGGAGCAAAAAGGCTGTGTTAAAGAAACACCACGGAGCAAAACATTTTATGAAGAGAGATTCCTTTGTATTAGCAATCAGTCGAGTAAGTCCAGGGACCGGTTCAGGCACCCCTCTGCTGCCCAGGGGGGTAAAATACCCCCAAAAACCAAAACCAAAACCCTCTCCAGCTTTGGAGGGGATATGGAAAACAAGAAGGTGAAGAACACAGTAAATCAAAAAGTGCTTCTAAGAAAAAGCAGCAGGATAAAATCATTCCTACGGTCTGAGAGCACTTCCATGCCATCGACCAGGGAGTCAATGGCCTCCACGCGGAGATGTAATGCACGTCTGCAAGGCCCCTGCTCAGGGCCTGCAAGAGTTACCTCCTCCTGCCTTTGTTCTGGGCAGTGTTTAATACAGGAGCCAGTTCCCAGGAGGAGTTCCCGTCCCCTCGTTCCGAGAGTATCCCGTTTTCCTGCAGCATCTCTCAGTAGTAGTCGTCCTTCTTGCCACCAGCTCCCGTAAGGCCCGCGCGGTCCTTCCGCTCTTGGACAAGCTCCAGGTCATCGTTGTCATCCACCTCACCTCCATGATCCTCCTGGGTGCAGAGGGAACAGCCAGGCAGGAAAAAATCAGCAAGGCCTGGAAAAGGAGACCCTAACAAGCAGCACACCGTGCTGCTTCCAAGTACAGCTGTTCTACCATACCAGCCCAGCTCAGAAACTTGGGAAAACAGGGAAGAATCCACCTCTGCCAGGTGTGATTGGCAAGCCACTTAGCCAAGGCAGAGGTGTTGCCACGATCAGCCTGCTTGTTTTAAGCACATTTAATGTCCTGGCATTCCAATGCAACTTTAACATCTCAGCCTGTTGCCACTGTAGAAGGTACTCTAAATCCACCATGTTGAAAACTGTGTCCCAAATCCCACCTGTGATCAGCAGCCAGCACAGCCTCCAGGGACACTCTTAGGTCCAGCTATCCATCCAGCAGAGCCTACGAGAGGCCTGGATTCACGCAGGAAAAGGAAACATCCTGACACCAACTCTGCTCTGCCCATCCCTTATTTCCCCACTGTCTTCATTCCCAACAGGCAGCCCAAGCCCTCAATCCTCAGCAATCATGCTGAAACTGCAGGAAAAAACTCCACAGCAGCCACTCACAAAGGGCAAGGAGAGGATGAGCGAGACTGGAAGAGGATCCCTCGTTTCTATCTATGTGAGCCAGGAGCCTTCTGGGTGATCCTCTCCAGCTCATGCTCGGAGAAACACAGGGACCTTGCCCAGTGGCACTGGTACAGCCTGTAATTCCCCCCAGCTCCTGTCTGGAATGCATCCCACAGCCCTGCTGTTGCAGCTGGATGCAGGCAGAAATCAGGAGGGGAGACAGAACATAAAGGGTACTCTGAACCCCTGAAAAAGGCAGCAGAGGTAGGTGGGCTCCAGGGCAGGCAGAGGCAAACCTGAAGCCAGTGCTCACATCTGGCTCCCTAAAAGCTGAGTCCTCCCCAGCTCCTGGCTCCCGACACTCCCAGGTAACACCCACACCAGAGAGGGAAAGGGGGAGAACCTTGGTGTCGTACAATTTCTTGCTCCTGATCTTCTTGGTAGTCATCCATCGGGTCTTCTCTGGGCTTGGCAGGTTTGCCAGCATCCTGAAAAATACAGTCAGACACTGCTGACAGTGCCCCAGCCTGCTCCCATTCCCTGCCAGGGACACAACTCCCTGGCATTGGAGCCCCAATTCTGGAAGACTGGGCTGCATCGGGAATCGGGGGGGGCAGAGAGACAATCAGGCAACCCAAACTCCGTGTGCTTTCTCCATCCAGTCTCTCTTTCCAGCTCCTTCCACTGTGGAGGGAGGTTTTGGGTCCCAGGGCCGTTGCCTCAAGTCCCAGGACTGCAGAGAATCTGTGAGTTATTTAGGGAACACAGCACAGCCCCATCTGAGAGCCAGGTATTGATGTCACTAATTCTTTCCACGTTTTCACCAATCTTGAGGAGATGTCACTCTTGGTGCCAGCATCTCTTTCTTGTTTGATTTCATTGGCCTGGATGTCTTTTTTTTTTTTTTTTTTTTCCTTAATCTCGCTATTAATCACGACTTTTAAAGCCTGACAGATAAAACACTCCTTTTTAAAACAAGCAACACTCAGCTGCTTGTCAAAACAAGCCAACATTTCCCTGATGCAGAGTCTGGCTTCAGGCAGCAAGAAACACTTTGAGAAGTAAATGGATTCCATCTGCAAGGAGGCAAACAAGGAGGCAGAGCTCTCTTGTGCTGTCACTGCTGCCAGGAGCCTGGAACAGGCAGGGCTGCACCGACCAGAAGAGCAGAGACTCATATTATTGTCTCTGGTTTTGGTCTGGAGTGCATGAAAAGCCGCGGCCCCTCTGCAGAAGCAGCTGCGAGTGAGCCATCCCCTGTTCCACGTCTCTCCAGCCAGGGAGGTGTTGCAAATGCCGGGGGTGACTTCAACAAGCAGGGAGGACAGAGCCAGAACAAGCCCTGGGACTGACCAGCCCACCAATTCTCACTCAGGAGGAGGTTTCTCCTGCCTGCCGCGTCCTTGCAGTGGCATTGTGGATCCATCCAGGAACATGATGTTTTCCTTTGAGTCCTTAAGCTCTCTGCCTCCCCCCATCCATAGCTGGGGGACCCTCCCTGGCCCTGCTGGTTGCCCTCACGTCAGTCACCTTTGGTGGCTTCTCCTTTGACTCTTCTCTCACGCTGGGCTCCTTGAACTTCTCCAAACCTCCCACCTTCTCTTCGAAGTCAGGTCTCTCCAGCTCAGCTTCCTCAAACTCATCCTCACCTTGGTTGTTGGGATCCTGGGCAGGATCTGCAGCGTCATCTGGCATCTGGACAAGAAAAGCCTCCTGTGAGTACCTGGCAGGATGTCCCCATGAGAAGCAGAAGGCTTGATGCCTTCCCAGCAAGCAGAGTGCTGGCTTGGAGCACTTAGTCGTGCCTGCCCAAGCCTGGTAGTGTCTGTAGAAACAAAACCCCCCAGCCTTTGTTATCCCTCTGAATCCCTCCACGTCCGAGGAGTTTGGAGTTGCACGTTCTAGAAACTTCTGGGTAATTATTGACTTATTGGACTCTCATTCCAAGCTGGAGTTGCACCCAGATGACACGTGGCACTGCTACTTTCCAAGATCAGGTTGGATGGGGCCCTCAGCAACCTGGTCCGCAGCAGGGGGCTGGAATGAAAGAGTCTTTAAGGTCCCTCCCAACCCAAACCACCCCGTGGTTTTATGATTCTACCATGCCTTACCATCGGCTCCTGGACAACAGCCTGTTTCTGAGGGTGCAAGTTCTCCTCCCTCTCAATCACTCCTGCATCTGCAAGGAACAGGCACAGTCAGTGGTGTCTCAAAGCCAGTGTCACCAGTGTCTTAGCTTTGTGCCAAGCGGGGATTTGAGGAGGCCAACGCTCTGTGTTTGCAGAGAAATGCTCCTCCAGTGCCATTAGGGAAACCTTACCCATTTCCAGCTCTTCCTCATCCGTCCTCTCCTTCTCTCCTCCCTGCTCAGCTCCGTGATGCTCTTCCCCTCTCCTCTGGCTGGGGGCCTGGGAGCTGTCCCTCTGCACCTCCTGCCCAGGCTGGGGCTCAAACTGAAGGTTCTTTGGGTAACCATGTGCTTGTTCTTCATCCGTCTGGGCATTCACCTTGTTCACTATGTCTTTCCAGCTGCAACGAGGGTGTGAAACAAAACATGACCCCCCCTGCCTCAGTGCAGCAGCAGATATTTCATAAAGCTATTTTATGATGGCAAGCAGAGGAAAAAAAAATACTTTCTGTGTTTAAAAAGCTGAGAAAGGACAAGCAGCCTTGGCTTCAGCAGCTTCTTAAGCCAGCACGCAAAACCTTCAGTATGTAAAACCGTAGCCCAGCCCTCAGCTCAGATTCCCCCCTTATAAAACCATCGAAATGCAAACTGCCCCACCAAGGGCTCACGTGGAACCTCAGACACCCAAGGCAGCAGCTCCTGGCCTGGGATCCACGGGCCTTTTTGTGCTGCCCTGAGGTCCCTTATTGCTCTTGGCGTGGGCGAGGTTGGGTTATGTGTTCCTTATCACAAATCTCCCACAGTGTAAACAACGGCCTCCAGCTGCTCCCTGACTCCTTGGTGATAGATCCAGGAAAAGCAGAGCTCACCAAACACGCCAGGAACTGTGTCCTGGCCAAAAGCGTTTGCCAAACACGTCAATATTTGCATTCCCAGTCTCACACGGTGATGGTAACCTGGCTGGGCTCTGTGGGGCTGGGCAAAGACCATTCTGCCACCACCACCTCACCCTCAGTTACGCAAGCCCCTCCCTGAACAAGCAGAACATCCCCTGGGCACAACTCCTGTGCCTGTGCAGATGGTGTCTGTCACAGCAGCTTGGGGAGGACGCTGCCGTTTAAAGGAGCACGGAAAGCACAATCCCTGCCCTGGGGAGGTTGCAGGTTAAGTGGACAAACAAAAATGAAAGAGCAGAAAGGGTCAGGCTGACTCTAGAACGAGATCCAGAAGCTTCCTCTACAGATAAAACAGACATGAAATCCTGTTTGCTCTGGCAAACTGAACAGATAGGACCTGGACACACACAGGGGATAAATAAGTTAAAGGAGGAAGCACTATTTTCAGAGTCCCTTTTTGGATTATGGCCAGACTTTGATGAATTGCAGCTGCAGAGAGACATTTTTTTCCCTTTGCAAAACAAACCAGTCTCTTGCAAGTGCTGCTGAGACAGTAAACAATCTCCCCAGTGCCTTACAGCATCCAGTACCACAGGATCCTGACCAGACAATACCAGTAACACACCAAGGAAAAGTTGCTCCTTCAACCACCTTCCAGGCAGACCCACAACAAACACAAGGAGAGAGAGACCAGGGGTGCCCCTGTTTGGAACCTTCAGCCTGAACTTTGAGAGCAGAAGGGAGTTGTGTGTCACCAACCTTTGCATTTGCCCCTGTCTGTTCGCTGTGGAGAGGTGGTTGTCTGGAACTGGAGGGTTTTCTGCTGCAGAGGGTTGTCTGGGATCAGGCAGGGCCAGTCCAGGGGCTTGGCTTTCCTCATGGCTTCTCACCTGGATGCGCATCACCATCTTCACGTCCTGGGGAGAAGACACCTGGGATGTGCACAAGAGCTTAACCTTATCACATACCCCCAGAGCTTGCATTTGGGCAGGTTTATCGGCCAGAAAATCCTTTATCAGAGAATAAGGATTCAGAGGTGCTCCAGAACACATCTACAGTCCTGTCCAGCCTGCAGCAGAACAGGCCCTTCTCCTTCCAAGACAAAAGGAAATAATTTAGGTCTTGTTTGAGCCAGGCCTGTCTTGGGTAGGTGAACCTCCAAGGAAAGAGGAACAAAACCACCTTTAAATCCCCAACCCCACATCCTCATAATAGTAACTGCAATTACAGTCTAGCCACACTGCAATTTATTGTCTTTTTTTAGATATTTACTTTCCATAACTCACTCTCAATCAGCCCAGGAGGCGGAGAGGGCTGATTTTAGGATTTACTCTCTGCAGCTCTGGCAGAAGAACCTCATCCCACTCCACTGAAACCACAAGCGCACAGGAGCCCGAAACCACCCCAGGGCTGCGGGGTTCCCACCCACAGAGAGCACTGCAGCTCTCAGAGCTTCCCGAGCGAAGGCCACACGTACGGGGTTGCCGTTCGGGAGGCTGTTCATGGTCCGGGTGAACCGCGCCACGTGGCCGTCCCCGCGTCGCGCCGGCCAGGCTGGCACGGCCTCTGGCAGCGAGTTGGCACCCTGGGGCGGCGTGGGGTGGGTTAAGGGCACGTTTGGCTGCGGCCTCGGGCCGTCCTTGCCGTAGGAGTTCTGTCCCTGCGGCACCGCCGGGACTTCTGCTGGCTTCTGGAACCCGGAGACGGGGGATGCCAGCGGGATCCCATTCTCCTGATTAACTGGAAAACCCTGCAAGGGAGGAAGGACAGTGGCAAACTCTGAGCTGGAGGGAGCTGGGCTTGTTCCCTGTGCTGCAAACCCACAGGAGCCCTGCAGAACACTCCTACCAGGGCTTTTTCCTGGGAATACCACACCTTCTGCCTCCCCAGCTGCAGCTGGCTGTGGGCTGGCACCACGGGCTGCTGCCCCTTCCCAGCTCCTCCTCCTCCTCTGAAGCCTGGCATCTTCTGTAGAGCTTCCTTGAGCTGCCTGAACTCTTCCATCTGGGCCTGAGGGGTGAGAAGGACACAGAGAAACTTCCCACAGTAACAGGGTTAAGCATCTCCTTGCTGGGAAAAGCCACCCTTTGTGGCAATTTGTTTGGCACAGGTGGACTCTAAAGAGATGTATTTTATACACGTGGAAGGTCAGAGAAAACACACAACCATTAATGACAAGCCTGTTCTCGGCTTTCCCTCCACATTTCGTGGCTATTCTGTATTCCCCCTTTGCCAGTCTTGCATCTTATTAGACATTTTTAGCCTGGAAGTGCTGAGCTGCGACCCTGGTCCTTTTCCTGGTGCTGTTCAGTGCATCAGCCTTTGCTGCAGCTCCTGCCTTGGCACAAGAGCCGTGTCTGGGTCCCAGCTGTGCCTCCCTCTCCTCCTGTGCCTCACACTCACGCACCTCCAGGTCAACTTATTTCCTCCCAGTTGCAGCATTTCTCCCTGGATGCGCTCATCTCAGCAGGGCTGACAATAATTGGCATAATCCAACCTGACAACCCAATTTACTTTGCAAGACAAATGAAAATCAATTCTCCTGGACTGCAAATGCAAATGCAACACTTTTTTTTTCTGTCTCTCTCCTGCAGCTTATTCCTTTCAGCTCCCATCCTGAAAAGTAGGGCTTGAAAAAGCCACTCAGGAAAAGCTCCCCACTTCCACCCTGGTTATTTATAGGAAAGGGAGGGGGGAGAGCTTTTCATGTGCTTGCCAGGGTACCTGGAAATGGACCAAATTAGGGACAGGGCTGAGGAGGAAAGCTTCCAAGCAGCAAGGAAAGTTTAGCAGGAAATTAATTCCTGAGCAGGCTCTGTTGATTTCAGTCCTTCCCCCTGAAACCTGACCTTAAAATTAACTTTTAAAACAACGAAACAAACCCCAACAGAAACACTCAGCGCAGCTAAAAGGAATGAGGAGAAGGCAGCCAAGAGCAGTTCATGGGATATGAACTTGTAGGATGCTGCTCCCAGTCAGAACAACCCAGATGGGTGCAAAGCTTGTGCCTGGTAAGGGGGTCAGCAAACCAGGCATTGTTTCACTCTGCAGTTAATTTTATAGGCATAAACAAAGACAACCCACCACCATTTGGAAGCATCTGAGATGTGTGGAGGTGACAGGAGGCATTCCAGGGTTGGGAATACGCTGGTTCCTTAAACCCCCAGGGGCTTGTGCAGCATTACCTGTATTTTCAGCTGCTGGGACAGATTCCAGGCTGGAAAATTTTACTCATGTGGGTCTCCATTACCAACACCTATCAGCAGTGCTTTAGGCAACTCACCACACTGGAACGCAGCTGGTAAGATTTATTAATTGGAGAATATTTGACGTGCATGCAGACCCCAGCGTCCCACAGGCAGCCCCCTGGCTGGTTACCTGGGCATTAAGGAGCTGGGAGTGAACCTCCTGGTGGGCCTTCCGAAGGAGCTTGCTCTCCTCCCTGAGTTTAAACACTGTATCTGCGGGAGGAGAAGAAATTTGCAAAAATCCCTCCGTTCCACTCTGGCAGCCCTGAGCAGTGGGGGCTGAGGATTTCAGGGAGAGAGACAGTCAAATATTTGGGTTTCACTTATTTGCCCTCAATTTCCCACCCTTTCTAACCCAGGAGTGCTCGTCAGATACTACTTGGGCTTTGTTGACCAGAGGGAAAAAAACCAAACAAAACATCATCAGATTTCGCTCTTCTAGACCTGATCAAGTAAGAACAGATGTAAACCTTAAAAGCCCCAGGATGTAATTAAATAGCAGACCAAATAGAAACCACTCTCTGGGAATTAAAGGGATCAGCATTGTCCATGATACTTGCACTATTAAAGGCATTTTGCAGGCCTACATCATTAATTGCAAAAAAATATGTTTCATTTCCTCCCAGGCTCCAATAAATGTTGGGATTTGCAGGTTGTCCCTGCACCACCACCCGGGGCAGGACGAGGCTCCGGCTGAGGTCCAGAAGGTGCTGGGCAGTGTCTGTCACACAGGAACATCCCTGGGGCGCTCACAGACCCTTCTGGGGACCCGCAGAGGAACTTCTGCCCCGTGCTGAGCTCAGTTCTCCAGCCTGGTGTTTTCCCCGCACTCACCCTGCAGGTTGGTGACCTCGCTGTCCTTCTCCTGCTGCAGCTGGGCGTATTTCTGGCTGTGGCTCTCCAGTGCCTTACGGTGTTCCAGCTTCAGGCTGTTGTGCTGCAGCTGCAGGTCAAGCAGCTGCTTCTTGACATCATCGTGCTGGTTCTGGGCACGAGAGAGGTGGCAGAGTCAGCACAAGGAGAGCAGTGATTTAGCTACGGCCAAGTGCTCCCCGAGTGCCACTGTTTAACAGGTTGTCTGGGGGGGCAGGAGATGTTTGTTCCCCCCCAACGAGGCAGCCAGAAATCCCGGGCACAGTCAGGTATTCCCTGTGTTCAGGGGGGATGTGAAATGCCACTTAAACTCCACCTTGAGAGGTCTCCTTGGAAGCCACTAAACTGGGAGCAGTCCAGGATGCAGGAACTCCTCCTGCTCCTTCCCAGCCTCCCTGCACACGGGCTGCGATATTTGCTGCTGTCACACCAAATCCCTGTGGAACATTCCACAAATCCCAGGTCCTCTCCGGAACCCCAGCCACGCTGAAGGGCTTTACCTGCAAGGGGAGTTCCCGTGGAGCAGGGAGAGCTTGTGCAAGGGCAGCACATCCTCTGGCAGGGACCAGAGGGAGCCCACGTCCCCCTCAGTAAATTGGGGCTCACGGGCATCAAACTCCAGGATAACAAGGCTCTCCCAAGACCACAGACTATTTCAAGCAGGCCAAGAACTCAGCAGATAGAAGTGGGCTGAAAAGCTGTTCCCTTCTCCCCTCCCCTCTTGCAGGGCCCAAGAACAAAACATGCAGAAACATCCTTTTGCTCAGACCCGCTGAACCAGAATTCACCTCCTTTTTTTTTTGAGGGGGGGGCTGTTGTTCCCATGGTGACCCGGAGAGATTCCTTCCACATTCAGTTTGTCAACACCAATTATGTATGCAGATTGACTGGCTCTCAGGTGAACCCTGGCCCTGCCACACAAAATCCCCCCTCAAGACTCGGGCAGCCATTTCAACCAGCGTTCTTGGGGGAAAAAAATAAAATCTTCTTTTTTTTTTTTAAAAAAAAACAAACCACCCAAACCTCTAAATGTTACTGATGATTGCATTTATCCCCAGGAAAACTAAGTGTCTGTGGCTCAGGCATTCCCCCTGAAGCAATTATCCTCCACTAAAAGAGATGTAGCCATGCTCCAGAAATACATGTGATGCAGAGGAAAAGGCTGCTGGTGCAGAGGGGTCCCGGAGCCAGGACGAAGAAAAGACACAGAGATGTCAGGTTAATCAGATCACAAGATCTGGAGGGGAAATAAAGCGCACAGAAGATTCCTGCTTTGATTTTCACAGACATTAGGTACTTGCAGTTCTCATCAGAGCCCCTGGCAGAAAGCTCTGCGGAGGAACCACTTCCCTAAAATCATTTGGATACTAAACACATCAGAAACCACGAACATTAGCAAGTGAGGATTGATTTGAACAAGAAACTCAAGGAATTTTAAGTTCTCCTCAGCTCAGGTCAATTAATTCCTAACCCAGTGTTCTGCCTGGAAGGTGATGCGCATAATGTGTGTCCCCAGACTGCTCCCAGGCAGGAAGGAGGGAGGGAATGTTCATCCTCTGACAGCAGCAGGAAGCTGGAGAGGGAGATAAGTGCCTTGCCCAAGGTCACAGGCAGCACCTGAGGCTGCCTCCTCATTAAGGAGCATCCTCCCTCTCAGCTCCTTTCCCAGGGTGGTGGGACCGGTGTGTGCAGACCTGAGGAGCAAGAGGAGCAATCCAAAGCTGGCTGCAAATTCCCTCCTCCGCCTCAGAGTTCTGCTGCTCTACCCAGCCGAGCAGAAGCTGCAGGACAGAGCCCGTGAGTGCCGTGCAGCTCGTGCACAGAGGCAGCTGGGCTGAGGGAACGCACAGACCACGCTGCCCTGGCTTTTCTCTGGTGCTCACACTGCAACATGGGGAAATCTGATCACTCAGGAGTCAGGTCATCTTCCAAAAAATCAGGAGTTCCCCAACCCAGCCGCAGGAATTCAGGGCAGCAGGGTCTCTCATCCCGCCTTCCCTCTGTTGTTCAGACTACAGGTAGTGCCCAAATGGGTCAGATCTGGGCCAGTGATGGCTCTGGGGGAATGGGCAGGTGAAGGGGGAGAAGCAAATCACAGTCCCTCAAACCCAGGTATTCCTGCCGGGATTCAAAAGCAGCTTTGTGGACAGCTTTGTGCCGAGTGGAATCAGCAGGTGGACGCCTTAAGCCACAAGCAAAGGAGGGGCACAGCTCATTGCTAGTTTTTGTGTTCCAATAGTTTCAGGAAGTTCATGTCAAAATCCCTTTGTCCGAGGCCACCCCCTCCCTGCCTGCCCTGCTCCAGTGAATGCCAGGATACACTGCAGAGCGATGGGAGCAAAATGTTTTCATCCCCACTCAAGAGGGAGAAAGGAATTGCAAGACAAAGTCTGGCCCCAGCAGGACTCCAGACAACACAGGCAGTGATCACAACTGCTATTTTTGGACCCAGTCAAGGCCTTTGCCCCTCTGGGCTGCTGTGCCAGCTGCGGAGATGAATGAGGATTTCAGTGCAGGTCACGAGGACAGCAGAGGCCACGGACACCAAAGCCAGATGTGCTGTGGCTTCCTGGAACCCTTTGGCCGTTTTTGGGACCTGCAGCTCAGCAGAGTCGGTTGCTTCTGTTCAGCATGACATGTCCACTTCCCAAGTGGACGATATCCTGGCAGCAATCTTCCTCCTGAGGAAATCAGTTCCAGTGGGAAGCATTTCTGCCTGGGCTCCAGCAGCAGAAGTGCTACTCACAGGCTCATAAATAGCAGAAGCTGGGCTAAATGCTGCTTTTTTGGGGTGGGGGGTGTGTGAAATCTTCCACTCTGCAGCCCCAAGGGCTGGTCTGTCTTTCAGCAGCTGTGAATGTTGTTTAAAAAAAAAAAAAAAAAAAAGGTTTGTGGGTTTTTTTCCCCACCCCTCCAATAAAAAGGAGCAAGAGAAAGGGAGCCAGGCCAAAATGCTCTCCCTGTCCCCTGGAGAGCAGCAAACCAGAGCATCCTGCTCAGCCTGCAGTTGCTATGAGGAGGAATGTTGCTATTGCAAAGCCTTCCCAGAGCCCACAGTGCTGGATAACACCCAAGAGACAGAACTGTACTTCCCTTTTGCCGAAGTTTGAATCCAAGAGCCAGGCAGCTGGAGGTCCAGCTCTGCTCAGGAAACACAACCCAGCGGTGCTAAGGGCTGCTGGAACCCAGCCCTCCTTCTGCAGCCCAGAATTAAATTACCATTTCCCTGCCAAAGCTCCAGCTAAAAACCTTTAGAAACCACCACCACCAGCCCCAGTTGCCTTGCTCTAACAAAAGGAAAATTTAACATCAAGATATGCTCCAGGTAGGGCACGTGATAAGCTATAAAATGCCATAAACTGCCCTGCTCTGAGCCTCTGACACGGGCTGGAATATATTGTATTAGCCCAAAGGGCAAGCTACAATGAATAGACACGTTTCCACACTAAGGGGACCCAGAAAGGAGCAGGCTGAACAGCAGAATCCCGTGTGATAAAATGCACAAAGGCTGCCATTGAACCGAAGGTGTAGGTGAAAGCTGTAATCTGATACAGAATAAATAGGAAACTCCCCTGGACCTGAACGGTCAGGAAGGAACGCAGATCAACACGGATTGGTCTCCTCCCTCCGTGCTGCAGGAAACCCTGGGTCCCTCCCAGGACTCTCCTTCCCAGGAGCATCCTTTAATGTGCAGCAGATGGTCAATCCATGACCCGGCCTCCTCCCTTACCTTCAGGATCTTGTGCTGGGAGCTGAGGGCTCCGTATCTGTTCATGGAGTCTTGCTGGGGGAAAAAAAAAAAAAAAGAAAAAAAAAGATTCAACAGTGCCATTAGAGTCCAGAAAAACCCAGGGCAGGGAGAAAAAACCCAACCACTTCACGCACACAGGTGGGGACTGGGACCAGCCCACCGAGGTGACCAACAGAACACGCAGGGCTGGAAAAGAACCTTTTCAAACCAGCTCATTAACTGCACTCTTAATTCACATTCAGAGTGGTTTTCCCCAGCCTTCAGCTCTGTATCTAGGCCAGGCCCAGCGCTGAAGGAGCTGTGCACAGTGAACCCCCCTCCCCGAAGGCTGAGCTCTCCTGGCAGCAGCTGAGGGGGAGGCAGAGAGCAGCAGAGCTGAGCCCGTCGCCTACACACCCAAATTGCACCATTTAACAAAAAATGGATCACTAGGCAATTGAGGGAGCCTAAAGCAAGCTCTGTAACTAGGGTACAGCAGCCAGACTAAGCTCAGCTGGCACAAACCAGCAGTGGAGGGGCATTTATGTGTGCCCACAGAGTTCACCAGCTCTGCTCACGCCTTGCTAAGGGTCACGTTCTTCCCCTGCTGCCCCCAAGGTGCCACTTTTCACCACAGCACCAACATCTCCTCACGCCAGGGGTGAAAGTCACCACCCCCTGTGCCCAAAGGGTTTGTCCCCAGGGCAGCAGCGGCACCTGAGGGGGCTGCAGCTTGTCCCAGGACACTCAGGGGTACAAACATCCCCTGGGATCTACCTTTTGGGGACCTTACAGCAACGTGGCTGATCCACGAAACAGCACCTTGGGAGTGCAAACTAACCCCCCTGCAGACATTCCCACTGCAGCCCCCAATTCAATTTATATGATAAACACTCAGTATGGAATGAAATATCACCAGCAAACGAGCACAGGTTAAAAAAAAACTCAGATGTTCATCGCTGAGTTTTTCTGCGACAGGCTGACACTGACCCCCCGATGAAGGGGCTGAGAGCCATTCCCCTTCTCCAGCATCTCATCAGCAGATGCTCTGGGAAAGGAATAAACCCAGCCTTGTAACCTAAGTGAATGTGACAGACTGTATCCCAGGGATGCATTTCTTCCTAACCCTCACTGAAGAGTCCTTTTCCCCGCTGAATGAGAAGTCCACGGGCAAGTGAAAATCATTTGACGGTCCCTGGAGACAGAAAACAATGGATACGCTTTTTCCCCACACCACATGGTCTTTCTTCTCCCTGTTCCCCGTGGTGTGCCTTGAATTCAGTTTCTCCAGGACTCTTCTGCACCGTGGAGCAGCAATTCTCCCTCCAGGCTGCAGCTACCCCGGGAGCTGGGAATCGTCTCCTCGGCCCACGTGGGAGAACAGGCAGAGCAGCTTGAGCACCGCGCAGCCTTTCCCTCAGACCAAGCAAACCCTCGCACTCCAGCAGCCTTGCCCGGCGGAGTCAGCCAAAGTTCAGCCTGTACCACGCACACACGGAGCCCCTCGTGCCTCCCAGGGAGCAGCCCCGGCCTCCCAACCCCGCTGGTACCGGGAAAATATTTGCCAACATCACACGGACGCTCCGAGGAGCAAACCTTACCCACCTTCTCCTTGTTGAGAGCTTCCTGAGCTTCTAACTTATACACTAAAAAATCTGGAAGCGGAAGAAGAAGAGAAGACAATTTAACGAGCTGGAATTTAACAGGGATCTGGTTTATATTTTGGGGTGGGGAGGGGTGGAGGGAAGGAGGGAATCAGCCCCTTGCTGAGCAAAAGGCTGCAAGTCAATAAGCTGGAATGCAGATGCTGCCAGGAGACCACTCAGTGCCCTTGGAAAGATGGGAGTATTTTCCATGAGAGCTGTCCACTCAGCTGGACTGGCCCAAACGTCTTTGCTTTCCCATTTTGTAGGCAAGTGCCTACAGAATTTCCAAGCGATTTCCTACTTCAGCACACCAAAGGCTACAGTTCGATGGCACCGAGGCTGCAGAAGGATTTGGGGTGCTCTGAAAGGAAAAGGCTTTGGAAAAGAGAAACCAAAGCTTCTGTGAGACCAAAAGGAACGAATCTGCTGGTCTCATCTGCACCACCTTCTTAAAATGGGGAGGTCCCGTGACTAGATAACATATAGTGGGATATACTTTCTCAGTCAGTCCCCACCAAATAAATTAGAGGCGGCAGAAATGCAGCTTCTCCCTTAGTGATGCAGCCAAACCTGGATGCTGCATGGCAGAAACACAGAGCATGTGGGAGTAAGGAGCACTGGTGTTACTCCACACACCAGTTTTGAAGATAAAACCCAAGTTATTAAGTTGCCAGCAGCAACCATGTGCAGATGGGCCTGACATCCAAGCACAGCACTCCCCTGAAAGACTAAACTGTTGGCTTCCTGCTTCCTGTTGGATTTCAAGGTCTTAAAATGTCCTGCATGTTTTTATCTACTTATGTGCATCAGCTCTAAAGGATCTGACAGTCTGCATTGTCCGTGTGTGGCGGAGGGCAGTGATGCTGATATCATGAAGCTCTTGTAGAGCTCAGCATCTTTGAATCACTTCTGGAAGAAAGCTGACGTATTTCCAAGAAAAAAAAAAGCATGATTCAGTGCCAGGTTCAGCCACCACTGAAAGTGCTCAAACACCACATCCTGGGCACTGTTACTCACAGATTGCACTGAGGACATGAGTAGGAGTAGGAGAGAACAGAACCTCCCTCCCAGCACCTTCTGCCCACGGACCATAAACACGTGAGTTCGCTGCTCCCCAAGTACAAACCGAGGCTGAGCTCATCTGGGGGGGCACTCGGGGACAGCCACACACGGCCCCAGGACAGCTGGGGGCTCCTCTGGCCCCTGCGGGGCCACCCCTGCAAGGCACTCACCTTCCTTTGTCTTCTTGTGCTCCCCTCGCTCCTTCTGCAGGGACCGTTCCAGCCGGGACCTGTGCTCGTACACCACTGGGGAGCAGAGAGGGGCACAGCGTGAGAGAAGCCTCACAGTTCTTCCCACAGAGCTTTTTTTTCCCCACCTATCTCCTCTCCTGTCTGCAGCGGGGAGGGCACAGCTGGGCTGGAGAACCGTGGATGCTCAGGATACAGCACATCGGCCTCGCCCTGTATTTGCACTCGGGTTTTGCTTCAGAGCCCAACTTGTGGGGCCCAAGAGCTGTTTTAGTGGCCAATGGCTAAACTGTGTCTCTGTGTGCCAAATTTCCAGCCCGAGTTCAGGCAGCCAGAGCCTTCCAGGTCACCAGCTGTGTGCAGGAGAGACATTTTCTCCCCTTCCCATTGACTGGCCCTCAGGCCAGTGAGGAAAAGTGAGCCAGGCAGCTCCCTGTCCCATCCCATCCCACCCAAAACAGCACCTGCACAGTGCACAGGAGCAGAGGAGGGACAGGGATGGGGCTGCTTCGTGCGGCAGCCACGTGACAAATCAGAGCAGCACGGAAGCTTCCTGATGGATGGTGATTTTAACGCACTCTGACGTCTGAGTGCAAAGCAAGAGCTCCCCCTGAGCCGCAGCACTCAGCTGGAACAGGCTCCTCATCCCCCTGGCACAGATGGACACCGGGCCAGAACAGCACTGGGCAGCAAGTCAGAGGGGAGAGGTGATAAAAGAAACCTGCTTCCAGAGCCAAGATCCCTCCAGAGCCAAGACCTCTGGGGGCCAGTCGTGCCGTAACACACAATCTCCAGGAAAATTAACTAAGTGGGGTGAGGTTCTCATGCATAAAAGAAGTGCTAGTCCATTCCTAGGTGAGATCTTGTCAAGCCAAGGGGCCCAAGAGACTCGTGCCCTCACTCCAAGTGGATCTATAGAGCCCACCAGCTCCACTTGGGCCATAATGGAGCAGCAAAGTTGACCTAAATCATCTGTCACTTTGTCCTCTCTCATTGAGAAGGAAGGACCAGTGCTCTAGGTCTGGAATTCCCATTGTCACCAACCACTTTATCTCCTTCCTTCTCTTTGTTACCCCCCCCAGATAACACAGACAGACCCCAATGGTGAAGATGCTTCCCCTGGACTGGGCCAATCCCTTAAAATTTCCTCTGGAGCAAGGAAACTCCCACATTCTTCAAACCATTACAGCAGAAATATGTGGTTTCCATCTGGAGGGAGGTTTCCCTTGCAGAGCATCACTGCTAAAGCCATCACTGCAGCTGTCCAAGTGTCTACTTCGTGACAGCTTTATTTTTAGAACCACTTTTCCCAACAGACTACTCAGATATCACCCCGAGGGCTTCCCCAGCTGAGCACACCCTGGGTGCTCCTTCACTGCTTGTTCAAGGAAGTTGTCACCTTGAGAACATCAGCCACTTCCCCAAGGATTTGGGAGCTCTGGGCACTCATGTTTCTGCCAGCATCATCTCACTTTCTTGCAAACTTATATAGCAGAGCTCCTGAGGGCAAGCCTTTGATGTGATGGGAACCTCATAGCGGCAATGAAAAGCATCTGTAAGGATGGGTCGGTGCAAACACCAACAGCCACAGATCCTAATGCTCCATCCCGGAGCAGAGGAGGCTTCGGGAACAGCTCCACGTCACAGGCTGTTTGTTCAGAATTTTAGAACACAAAATCTGGCTCTCACGACCCCTTTCCATAAGTCAGATAAACTGAAGTTACCTCCAGCGACTGGAAAAGAAAGTTGTAATCTCTCCTGCCATTCCTCCACGTGTTTGGAGCCCAGGGAAGGTGGGTCCAGCTTTGCAGAGAGCACTGCACACAGTGATGTCTCTGCTCTTGAGCCAGGAGTCAGACTTTGATGACCCCTGTGGGTCCTTTCCAACTCAGGATATTCTATAATTCCGTGATTCTCCATTCTGTACTTGTCTTGGTGGTGGAACACAGCACCTCATCCAACCAACCTGGCCCCATACAGCTCTGCAGGCCAGGGAGCCAGGAAGTCTTTAACAGCTTGCTATTATAAGGGAGAATGGAGTGTGGTGAACACCTAAACCCTGGGATTCAGCCAGAACTCAGGGCTAAGGAACCGTCACCTGCTGCCAAATGAGGCAAAATGCAGAATTTGAGGCACTGAAACAACGGAGTTCCTGACAGTGCCTTGCTGAAGAGACAGAACGAGACGCAGAAGACACAGGAATTAATCAAAGTCATGCAACAAGTGAGCACAGGGCAGGGAGGGAGCCCAGAGCCCCAGCAACCTGCTCTGCTGTGTCCAACACCAGAGCACTGCCAGCAGAGACACGGCCAGATGAACCAGACACCCCTGCACTGCAAGTCTTCCACGAACTGGCTCCTCTCTGCCAGTCACCAGGATTCTCCCACCAGCCAAACCCAAAGAGAAGCCTTGCCTTTGTTAAATTTGTTGGACGAGCAAGTGCCTTCTCAAAATAAAAGAAAGGGTAGCCATGGCAACAACTGTATTTAGGAATAGGAGGGGGGTTAGAAACGCCAGCAACAGGCAACAGCTCTGCCATTCAAACATATTTGGGTGGAAAAAACATAAGCCTGGCTCAGCTGTTGGCTTGAGCCTGTTGTTGCCAAAGCTGGGGTTCCCTGAGGCTACCGCTGTCATCTTGTTCTCTGAAGAACCAGCCCCTCTCTCCAAGGGGAGCGTGAGATGCTGACACACCAGAAAGGAATGTGGGTTAACTTCTGCTCTGCTGATCTTTGCATCTCCCAAACCCAGGATGCAGGTGGAAATCGTGGCTGGGACTGAGCAACACATGAGGTGTTTGACTGCCTGATAGAAGGAATGGAAACAGCCCTAAAATAATAGCAGTGAACCTAAAGACACGTTAGATCCCTTTCCAAGATTCATTGGTTTTTTGAAGCATGTTTCTTGGAGAGGAACGCACCACACTCTGCTCTTGCTGTTTACAAACAGAAATACACAGCCCTGGGCTCAAGCAGCCCTTGGAGGATGTTACATTTGCATCACAGAACCACCAGAGAAGATTTAACCCTAAAAGACATAAACGTCGAGTCACAGATCTGCAGAATTCCTCAGCGATACAGGCTCTGGAAACAGTATCCCTGGATAGGTCCACAGGGGTCATGGTGGATACCCTGTATTTGATTTTAGCCCGAGGAAGAGCCCCAATATAAACACTGCGACCTAAACCGACTTGACAGAGGGGGGAAAAAAGGGTTAAATGCATCTCCTGCCCTGGAGTAGAACCACAGCAAACAATATTTCATCCACATGAAATTCATTCTGTGGGCACCCAGACCCAGCCCGTCCTCCAGCGTTACACACCCAAGTGCCGGCTCCCCTGAGTGGATTCCCACCAAACCTCTCCACAGGGAGCTCAGCAAATCCCTCTGGAGACTCCAAATCTGGTGACAGCTGCTGGAAACGTCGCTCCGGCAGATGCACCGAGGCTGGGATGACAGACTAGACAAAGGAGGTAAGAGTTCATGGATGGAGTAATGTGTGTCCTCAGCCTTCCCTGCCCAGATCTCCCCGTGGGCTAAAATGCCATTTTCCCACAGTTAGGCATTTATGGAAGGAGGACAACTGAGGGGAGAAAGGGGGAGGAGGAATGCCCACACTCTGCTTGCCTTCCGGTCTCCGGCAGCTCTTGCCAGAGGAGCCAAGTGCTGGTCAACGGGCTCAGAAAAGCCAATTCTTACTCCTCCTTCTCCTTCTCCCCCCACTTCCAGGGAGCGATGTGCCGCGGCATCCATCAGCCCCAAACATGCTGGCAAGACTTCTGTAGTCACGGATCAACCTCCTGAGAAGAAGGTGGGCTTGTTTCCTTGCAAAGGCAATGGGCAGCACAGCGTGACGACAAACTTTACTGAAGGATGCCTTCCCTCTCCCTTCACTTCCCGGACAGGCACAGGGGGAGAGAGCGGAGCCACATCTCGGAGCCTGCCCAGGCAGCCCCTGCGAGCCCTGTCTGCGCTGGTGCTGCTTCACAGAGGTTTAATTTTTACAGCCAAAGGGAGAAGAAATGGAATAGACGTGACGCAGCTGAACTCGCCCATCCGACACGCTCCGCTCCCCTCGCTGCGAGCAGCGATTCAGACTCACGGCTGTTCTAATTCCAGACGCCCACGGGGGGAAAGGAAACGGGAACATCTTAGAGCTCTTTAAAAGCTGAACATGCCCAAGGCTCGTGGCTGGGCAGGTAGTGATGGGAGCGAGGGAAGTTCAGGCAGAGCGTGCACACACAGACACACCACAGAGCAGGTCACTCACCTTGGAGCTGCGCTGACAGCGCTTCCTGCTGCTGTTTGTATTTCTGGGCCAGGGCTTCTGCGTTCCGCACCTTCTGCTGCAAGTGGTTGTAGAGGAAAACTCCGGAGCCCAGGCACGCCACAGTGACCAGGCAGAAGGCGGTCTGCAGGAGCCCCTTCTGCCTCCTGGAGCACATGCCGGTGCCCATGGTGGGGCCGGAGCACGACGATGCGGCGCTGCCTCGCCGGCGCCGCTAAACCATCTGATTAAATTTGCCCAACAGCCCCTTTCCTCCGCAAATTCGCAGATCCCTCTGGCAGATGCGATCCGAGTCTCGCCTTCCCTCCTTCCCAGCGCTCAGAGCAGCGGGAGAGGCTCCAGCCGCGCTCTATTCCCGGCTGCCCATCGCGGAGCGCCGCAGCTCCCGGCCGGGGTCCGAGCGGAGCGGCCGCGGGAGCATCCTCGGGATGCGGGGACCGGGGGGGTGCGGGGCAAGGGCAGCCGGCGGAGGGGAGACAGCAGGAGCAGGAGAAGCAGGAGGAGCAGCGGGAGGAGGAGGAAAACTTTTGCTTCCCATGTGCTGCAGCGGCCGGGGGGGGGGCGGGGGGCGGCCGGCCCCCGGTCCCGCC
>JAWMRA010000052.1:5198171-5253189 GCA_035584735.1 Pseudotriccus pelzelni | reverse complement strand
TTGGCTCTTCCCACCTCCCAGGCTGGAGCAGCGGCCGGAAAAAATAACCCGGCGGGAGGAGAAGCCCTTGGGCCCCCTCCCCGCGGCTCCCGGGAGGAAGCGGCGGCACCGGGAGCCGGGAGCCGGGCCAGGAAAGCGGCGGCGGCGGCATCCGGGCTGCGGCGGCGGCGAGTCCGCCCTCCGAGGCGGGAGGGGCCGGGGGGGAGCGGGGGGACAGCAGCGCCCCGAGCCCCTGGGGACAGCCAGGGACACCCGTGGGGGACCCGCTGCCCCTGTCCCGGTGCTGCAGGCGGGTCCCACCCGCCTCCCTCCGCGGAGGGAGCGGCACCGGTGCCCCCAGCCCACTCTTGAGCCCCCGACCTCTCCCACGTGCGTGTTTTCCCCTCCCTGATCCACAGGAGCGGCCACACCCACTGCCGGCACCTGTTGGGAACTTGAGGTGGGTGAGGGTGACACGCGAGGGCATCCTCACGTCGGTACTTCGAAACCGGCAGGGTTTTCAGAGCTGCGGTTTCTCCTCGCTAAAACACGAGCTGATAAAGGCATGAGAACAGCGCAGGGAGAAGGGTGTGAGCGACTTCTTCCCACGACCACAGAACGGTTTGAGTCGGAACGGACCTTAAAGCTCATCTTGTTCTACCCCCTGGGACACCTTCCACTACACCAGGTTGCTCCAAGCCCCAACCAGCCTGGCCTTGGACACTTCCAGGGATGGGGGATTCCGAGGACATCACTGAATTTTGGGAAGCGGGCTGCCACTTCAAGCGCAGGGCTCCTGCAAGTGAACAATTGCAGGAGATTCCTCCAAGACAAGAGGTGCCAGCACAGAAAGCTCAAGCTGTCTACGTAGTGCCAAGAGTGGCCCACCAAGTGCACAGGAGAGATGGAGGCTCGGGGCTTTCTTTCCTGGGTGGAAGGGCAGTCATTTACTTGCAGGAGCGCTGGGCAGAAACTGGACTGTTCCACCACGTGCAGTTGGTCGGCCACTCTTGGCTCTCCACGGACAGCAAGAGCTTTTTGTGCAAGAACTTTTTGTGCTGGCACCTCCTGTCCAGGAGGAATCTTCCTGTTCCTGGCAGCTGAGCCTCTCCTAAGCAGCTGCCTTTAAAGTGTCCTGTCCTCTCCTGCCTTATCAAGGTGTCTGATGCACAAAGTGACTTAAATGCTCCCTAAAGGTCCCTTCCAACCCAAACCATTCCATGATTCTGCACTGCACGGCACAGGAAAAGCCTTGTCCGTGCCCTGAGCTCAGATCTGTTTAAAACCCCAAGGTTTATAATGGGTCTTGCCTGCACCAACAGTCTGACTGTCAGGTTGGCTCACCTCTTAGCTCACAAGGATTTTTCCCCTGGAATTCTGCCAAGTTCCATATTTCAGGCATCAGGGGAATAAGCAACCATCATAACAATTCTTCATCAGCAATTCCCCTCTAGGAATCACGTGTGATTTTACAAATGTTAATCGAATGATCTTTGCAGCACTGCAGGGAATTAGCTGGGTGGCGTTTCTGTCACCCGAATTTGTCGAGGGGAAAACTGAGGCACAGCGATTACTTTAAGGTTATCATTTATCCAAAGGAACTTTTTTGTGGTAGGGGTTTCTCCCCCGAAGTATTTGGAGTGGATTTGAGGTGTCTGCCAGGCCTTGGGTGAGACTCGGCCTGCTGGAAATGGGATTAATTGGCTGGTGGTCCTGGCTCTGGGTACAGCTTCCAGAAAACATTACAGGCTGCCCTTAATGAATTCTCTGATTATTTCAGGCTTACTGCTTAGCTCTTTCTCTCAGAATAATACTGATGGGATGCTCCATGCGGACTTTGTCTCCCGTGGATCACCTGCACGGGAGGACCAGGGATAACCCGATTCATAGATCTCACTTCCAGGCATTCCACCTTCCCTGTATCTGCCAGTCCTCCTGTCCCACTGTGTCCTTCCACAAATGTCCTGGGGAGTTGTTGGATGCTCCAGCATCTCTTCAGGCCTTTTGTCAGGAGCTGGAATGTCTTTTGTCTGCATCCTAGAGGACTGAGCAGGCAGCCCATGGGATGAGGGCTTTGAGTCTCCAGTTTTGTCCCTATTCAGCACATTCTTTGTTTTTTTTTCCTCCTGCTCTCATTAATTACTTCCTGATGTGCTGGTTCCTGCCTGAGAAACACTGGGAATTTCTGAGGCTTTGACAGACAGGAGTCTGGAAAAGGTTAAAATCCTGAATTGGGGAATGTTTATCTGAGAAAGATTTGATTGACAGGATTTCTGGGATCAAGCACTTTACCCTTCTACACTGCAATAAAGGCAGTTATAGACTTAATTCTGTATTTCTGCACCAGATCTAGGGCCAGATGAATTGTACAGCCATAGTTAGAGCCAAAGGCTTTGCTTCTTGCTCTTGCTTTGCCAGTGTTTGTGTGATTCAGAGGATTCTCCTTTGTGCAAATTACTACAACATCCCGCATCTCTACAGGTCTACTGCCACAAGGCACGAGCATTTTTAGGAAAACACAGAGGAGGGAGAACCCTGAGCTGAACAAATGGGCCATAGGTGACAGAGCTGCCTTCAAATCCAACTCCAAATGCTTTGTGCCTCGGAGATTATCTGCTCATCTCCTTTTGCTCCCGCTAATCCAGTGGGTGATCACATCTGATGACAGCTTTAAAATAATAATCTGAGCAAAGCAAGCAATTCCCATGGGAAAGCTCTGACTGCGTGTGCTTGTAAAGAAAAAGCCACTCTTTCCCCTCGTAGAACAAACCATGAGTATTAACCATCTGTGCAAGTGCTGCAGTCCTGGAGAGCTCCATCCTTTTAACGGGAGCTTTGGATTCCATAGCCGGCATTTAATCAGCCGGGTGGGGGAGCGTTTTCAGCCAGGTTGTGTAAATGCTGTCAAGAAAGCCTGTGTCTGAAAAAGATGGATGTAAGGAATGTGCTAGCAGAAGGCAGAGGGGAGGCTGGATTGTTTTGGGGTTGCAGTTTCACAGCAGTGTTTTATAAACCTACTGATGCAACTGGCAACATCCACAACCCTTGGAAATTGGACGTTGTCACCCTACAGACTTGTTGGGGCTTGGATGTGCATTCCAGAGGGGTCCACTCTGGGAATCCAGTGCATGAATGTGGGAGGGAATAGGCTGAGCAGGAGAGGAGTTTGAGGCAGGAGTCCAGAGAACGAGAAATGACAGGCACAAATGTTTAAAAGATAAAGTGTTCTCAAGTGGGCATCTGTACGTGCATGAATTTAGAGCATTGGAGGACCCTGCCAGCACTCCTGGAGGTGCCTGCCCTTTCCCCACACAGAAATTCCAAAAGAATGTCTTACAGGAGCAAAAATGCCCTAAATTAAACCATTCCTGGGGACAGGTCTCATCCCTGCGTCTCCAAGGTTAAGGGGTGGGAAAGCTGAACCATTCCTTCCTTCCCATAACGAGGAGTGACAGCTTCTAATTAGGATTCATTAGACCTGCCGATGGGACTATTTCTCAGGATGCCTCGTTGGAATTATTTTTCATCCCACGACGCCACGTTGGCTCAGCACTCTCCATTCTCTTCCCCAGGGCCTGAGGATGTGCTGTGCCTAAAAGTGGGGATATGGGATCTTGAGAACCCCCGATGCTCTCACAGCCCCATCAGAGCTCCGGGACAGGCACTGAGCAAACCGTGGGCATGGCCATAACACAGGAGAATGGGAACAAGGGAGCAAAATGAGCATAAACCGTGTCTTTTTGACAAGGTTCTATGGTCAAACTCATCACCTAGAAGAGTATTAGAAACTGGAGTGCAAGGGGAATTGTGTTACACCCACAATTACCAGAAGATGTCTGGATATTTTGGCACGTCACGTGGTACTTGCCTTAAAACATCAGCTCCCAGAGTCAAAGTATTAGGAGAGAAACTCATTATTCTTTCAAAAACCAACCTTTATTCCAAGAACTTACAGTGCAAAAACCCTCCACCATGTGAGCTATTGCACCTTAATTCCTTTGGAAAAAGAAAGCATCTTTACCTTTGAATTCCACCTCATCTTTCGCAGTTTGGACTGGAAATCTTCCTGAGGAGGATATTTTGCCTTGAGTCCTGAACCGTCTGTGATTTGGGTTAGTTTGAACCCAAAGCAACGAGAACTGGATTCAAAGGGACAAAACCAAACGAGAAGGAGCAAAGACCGTGTTCTGCAGGGAAAATGCACCACAGCACAGCAACAGCCCCGTGACTCCACTGCCTGTTTGCTTTCAGTGTCACTCACGAAGCCGTTTAAAGGGAAGCCAATGCCCTTTAAATATGTGCAAAGCCTTTACTGCCTTTCCAAGGAACAGACACTTTTATTAGAGCCAGGGAACATTCCAGCTTCCAAAGGTAATAAAAATGTAGCGTGCCAGAAAACAATAGCAACCCAGCAAAGGGGGGGTTTGCCTTGCTGAACTGAAGGGCCCTGAAGGATTCTGACTCCACGCTCTGCTCAGCCCTGAAGCGTCAGGCAGCCAAGTCCAGGGGGGTAGTTGGCTCCTCTTCTTTCACTGGATCCTTTTGTCTCCATGTCAGGTAAAAGGCAGAGGTGCCAGGAGAATTCTTTGCCCATGGTTAACATGGATAAAACCTCAACTGTCCATTCCAGGGAAGCATTAATGGAGAAAGGTGGTTGCACTGGAGGGAAGCCAGAGAGGCAGTGGGTGAAGCCCTGCCCACGGGAGAAGAGCTTGGCAGGACTAATCACACCCTGTTGGGCTCACCCACTGATATGAGCCTTCCTCAGCCAAGAGTGAAGGAATTTATCTCCAGGATTTCAGTTTCCTTCTCTTCCCCTTGGGCTCTGTTCTGCCCGGAGAGAAATTGTGCCACAGAGGCAACACTGGCACTCGCACTGAAGTTTTTCTTCCTGCAAGACCAGTGTTACCATTCAGTGAACAACACCTGCTTCAAACTCCCTGTGTTCGACTCACCTGCTGCAACACGGGGCTGGGGAAGGACTCCAGGCATGAGGCTGACCAAGGCAACACACCGTTCTGCAACTCTTTCCAGCACCTCTGTGTTGCCGGCCTTTATTTCTACCTTTTCATAAAGTAACCCAGAAAGGCACTACTCTACACACCCCAAAACGTTGCTCCCTGCATTTATCTTTCAATATATAGTTCAGGAAGTCTCCATCAGCCACGGCATTCTGGATCATCCAACAGTTTCTCTCACCTGTTCCTGCAAGTGCAGACACTTTCCTTGCTGTGGGGGGATGTGGGTGATTTGTCACTGTCTTCTTGCGGGGGAATTGCTGGGAAAAGCAGAGAACTTTTTAATTGTATTCCCACATGAGTGGTTGACTTGGCCAAGGCTGGGCAGGGACTCCACTGCCCAGACAAACAGGTGATGGTGGGAGGAGAAACCCTCGGCGTGGAGCCGGGACAGAACACTCAGCAGCGGATCTGCATGTTCTGCTTCCTCCTCCAGGATTTTCTGCTGCACCATGTGGCATCTTGGGATGACACAGGGATGTGAATTCCTCATCATCTCGCTCCAGTGTTCTTCCAGGGGAAGCTTCACGCCTGCCCAAGCATTCTCCTGGAATCAGGCAGCCTCCTCAGTTGGACACGGGGCTGCTTTGTTTCATTTTGGGTTCGGTTTTGTGCTATTCAGATAAATACATGATACATCAAGCTGGAAAGATCATTTGTGAGCAGCTTCAGCTGCCACCCCTGCTTGTGAGGTGTCAGCCAGGGGGATTTCAGGCTGGCTTTTAATACCCCCATAAGCCAAGAGCTTAAGTCATCTCTGCTTTGTCACCGTGTGTTAACTGTAGCCATTGACAGATTTATGGTGAGATTTTATATACTGAGTAATCACTGTTGATTTAAAATAGAATAGACTTTCCTGAATCATGCGTTTGGTTCTGCAGGTTTCACTCAGCATTTTTGCTGCACACAGGTAACGGGAACACAGCCTACATGTATTTCCCACAGAGACGTTGAGTCTGAGGTCCACATCTGTTTGCAGAACAAGAGGATCTCATCTACTACTCAGACTACCTGGGAACACTCCTGAGGTCTTCAGGAGCCTCCTTCCAGGTGTACACCAACCTCCATGGCATGGAAGGGATGTGTTTAATGGTGAGACTTCAACAGAGAGAACACCATGGAGCTATAAAAATGGAAATCAGCTCCTGTTCTACAGTAACCTGTCCGAAATTCTCTCCATGGCCAACAATCAAGTGGACAACAAGCTAATTATAGAGAGACCTCTGAATACGAGAAGTTGTTACCTGCCTGTATTTCCAGCGCTGCGTGCCTGACCAGCCCAGAAGGGTTCATTGTTCATAGCAGAGGCTGCATTTGGAGCTAAAAGCTGCAGAGGTGCCTGTGACTCTCAGATCCTGTGTCTGGAGGCACAGGCAGCCAATTTGGCTTGCAGGCCCTCAGCTCCTGCACAAAAATGCACGTCCTGGCCAGCGCTGCCTGCAAAGTCAACCTCAAGGAGCACAAACTCTGCTTCTTACATAACACTAAATAATGAACCTCGTGGAAAGGGACTCTCCCAGCCCTTTTTATATCATTTAGACAAGAAAAAAGGCCCTTTAGGGCAAAGTCGTTCAAGCCTCTCTTCTCCAGATGATGAGCTGATGGTTAGTGCGCTGCCTGTTAGGTTTAGTCCTACAGTGCACTGAAAAACACCCCGAGGAACAAGGCACAGGACAATTATGCTGATATTCCAGCTTTTTCTTTAGGAAACACTGCCAGTTACTCCCCTCTTTCTCTGCTTTTTTATTTACCACTGGCACATTCTCCCTACCTCCAGTTCAGCACAGAGGGACTCTGCAGTGTCTCACCTTCCCCACTGCAGTTTCCTCCCATCAGGTTTCATAGCTGGGGGATGGATAGAAAAGAGTGATGGGAACCCTTGGAATCTCCTCTCCAGGGCACCACAGGGACAGTCAGGAGTGGGGACTGGGCTCTGGCAGGGGAATGAAGGGATGACCAGCATTACAACGTCTCCTTCCCCAACAGTCCTCCAGCGAAGATGGAATGTCCGCTCTGAGACCCTCCCAGAGCGCCGGGATTTCCTGGTCCGGGTTTTCAGCTGCTGCAGGAGCCGCTGTTTGCAGAGATCTCCAACCCCGGGCATGCCAGGGGCTCCCGGTTCATTAAGAACTGGAAGGGTGGGGCTGTGGCGTGCGCGTTTACTTTTAAAAATTAACGCGGTTTTAAGACCGGACCTGGCAACGTTTCCAGCACGGGCACCGTTCATAAAGGGTTGTGTGCACAAGGACCCGACTCCCCTTGGTGCAGGGAGGAACAAAGCCAAACATTCATTACAGAGCCTGACCTCAGGTACATGAGTTAAGTTGCTCGAGTAACTGCAGGAGCAGGGGAGAAAAAAAAAGGAGGATTAGTTTCCTTGTCTACTCCGGGGCTGGGACCACGTTCAACTCTGGCGTAATCCCAGTGATTCCACTGCAGTCACACTTGGGATCACTCTGGGATTTTGAAGGCTACATTAATGCAGCAGGAGGATACTGCACTCACAGGCTTCCCCAAGCATTAGCATTCTGAGGTGGTAGAAATTCATCCCACAATACAGTGCTGAGAATTTTAAAATAATGAAGAAGCCAAGATGCCTGCTGTCACCACTGCCAGCTAATTATAGCAGCACGGACAGGCTTCCCTTGCAGAATTCCATGTGCTGGATTCCTCCAGCACAATAAATAAACCATATTAAAGAGGGGAGACTGAGAAGCCATTTCTGATTTTGAAATGCTTTGACCATGAAGCTAGAAACAGATGAAGTCCTTGAATGGAAACGTGCCTATTTTTCTTACATATGGCTTTTTGTCAGCCTCTAGATGTGCTTCAGTGGAAGTGGGCAGAGGGCAGGGGGAGAACTTGATATTTAACAATTTATTAGGAGTTTTCTGACTAGATTCCTCCACTCAACCCTGGGCTTTAGGCAGAACCATCCCAGAATTCAGCCAGTCTTCCACCTGCTTGGACACTCAGCAAAGGTCAGAAGTCTGGAGGAAACAGATTGATCCAGTTTTCCTGTTTTTCAGTGAAAATCCTGTCTTAGATATTGTCTGGAGCAGCCATGGTAGGAAGAGGGGACTCCAAATTCACTGTAGAACTCCTGCCCCAAGTGATTATCTCACACAGGGAGATTCTCTGTCATCCCCACTTGCTGCAACTACTCTTAATTATTCTTCTTGGTACATTTTCCTGTTGTTTTACAGTGCTAACAATTGTTGGAAAGGAATAAAGAGGAATGCCCCTTGGGTCTGGGTTCTATTAAACTGTGGTTCCATTCGCTTCAGAGGAGAGACCTAAATCTGAATTTGGGTCTGAATTGCTGAATTCAGCCTGAACTGAATTTCCTCAAAGTTAATTCCCAAAGCTGGGCACTGGATGTAGGTCACTTTCCTTTGTTCTCAGACTGAGCTGAGCTATAAATACCACTCGTTTTTCTCTAAAAAGTGGAAGCACACATACCCTTGCTGTTCTTATCCAGGTCAGTGCCTCCGAAGGCAGTGCCACAAGGTGTAACCGTAACACCCGGGCAGGATCCAGGGAAAGCTGCTGCTTCCAGGCTCTGCTTTCAAGGAGACAATTCGCTGGACCAATTTTTCCACGTACAAATTCCCATATTAAGCATGCAAAGTAGCTCTGCAGGACGTAGCTCCTGGGGAAAGCGTCCTTCTATACGCGACCCAAAGACACGTTGTGGACGACCTGGTTTTTTTTTTTCTCCATGTACAGGTTCACCTTCAAAAAACATCATTCCATTCCTGCTGCTGGCGTTGCCACATCAGGAAGCTGCAAAATGTTAAGGAGGCTCCCTTTGGGGGAGGAAAAGCAGGTTAACAGGGTTAAATCCGTGTGGCCTGGCTGACCCTGGAGTGGCTTTCATGGCCGATAGAAGGTGCTTCACGAGAAGCCCAAGAAATCGTCGGTGGGTATTTCTGTGTAACAGCGGCATCCAGTGGGCAAAGAACGATTCCTGGCAATGTCTTGGAAAAACCAGGATAGGGCCACGCGAGAGCAGAGGTTTCTCTCCCGTATCCAGTGCTGTGCAACTCCAGCCCGCTGCAGTCAAACGTTACAACATCCGAGTTTTCCTTAACACCCAACCTGAGTTTTCACTGCTGCATTTCACCCCAGTAATTCTGGGCTGCTGATGCCTGAGGCGGCGCTTTCGCAAACAGTCTAATGCGCTTTTCCATTTTTTTTTTTTAATTTTATTTTTAAAGAGAGATTATTTTGAAAAAAAAAAAAAACCAAAAGAAACAACCTGACACAGTTGTGGTCAGGGCCAAGGCAGATCAATTCATCATTTCACATGTTCGCAGTCAACCCAACCTGTGTTTAACTGGCCTGGCCAACGTCACTTTTTCGCAACACAGAGGACAAGGGACACGGAGTCCTCCTGTTTGGCTATCAAATGGCAGTGACAAGCTTGTTTTTGGACAGGCCCTTTGTACCCTGTAGGCATAAAACTTACAGTAACAGCTACTGTGCTGTGGCACTGTCTCAGAAATTTGTTCTCTTCACTCTCCATGAGCTCCAGGCAATGCTGCTGCCTGATGTCTTTGTTTCCTCTGAGTTTTAGGGCTCTGATAGTGTTCCTGATGGGCAAGAGGGGATGGCACATGGGATTTTTCTTCATGACCTTGCTGTCATATTCCTGTTGTGAGTGCAGGGTGTTACACTGGCAAGGTCTTACGTCACTTAGCTAGAATGTTTTCAAGGTGTCTCTGACCTCAGCAGGGGTACAGTCAGTTGACTGTGTGTGTCCTACGTCAGACAGGAGAGGTTTACATGGACACTGTCATCAGTATCGTCATCAGAGATGTGACACAAACTTCTAAATTGCCCCTGAAAGTCAATATAAACACAGTAGTAACTTGTGCTTTTGGGTTCAAGGGCAGGTTGGAGGGAGCTCTGAGCAACCTGGTCTAGTAGCAGGCAGAAGTGGATGATCTTTAAGGTCCCTTCCAACCCAAACCATTCCATGATTCCACGGTTCTACAGTCCAGGCGTTTGGATTCCTGTGTGGTGGCACTTAATCTCATCCAGGCAGAAGGCTGCGGGCAGGCGGAGGGAAGGGGATTCCAAAGCCCTCCCGGCCACCTGCCAAACAAGGACACAAATCTCCCTTAGAGTTCATAGACCTATGGAATGGTTTGGGCTGGAAGGGACCTTAAAGCTCATCCTCTTCCACCCCCTGCCATGGGCAGGGACACCTTCCACTAGACCAGGTGGCTCCAACCTGGCCTTGGACATTTTTCAGGGATGGGGCAGCCACAGCTTCTCGGGGCAACCCATGCCGGGGCCTCCCCACCCTCACAGCCAAGAATTCCTTTCCTAACACCCAATTTTCCTAATACCCAATTTTCCTAACGCCCCGTTCCTTCACTTTCCTTCCCAGTGCCCCGCTTCCTCCCCAATACCCAACCTCAACCCGCTCCCTTTCCCCCTCGAGCCCACCGAACCCACCACGACCTACCGGACCGAGCCCCAAACCCTCGTCCTCACGGGCAAACCCCGCACCCCTCCCGCGGCCGGCTCCTCCATCCCCGGGTACCCCGCGCATCATCCCCTCCATCCCTCCATCCCTCCATCCTCCCGCCCCGGCGGTGCCGGGCGGTGCCCGCGGTTCCCCCGGGGGCTCCCGGGAGTTGTAGTCGGCCGTGCCCGGAGCGGGGGAGGGTGGAACTACGGCTCCCGTCGTGCCGGCGGCGGGCGGAGCGGGCGGAGCGGCCGCGGGGTCGAGCGGCGCCCGCTGCGGCTGCAGCAGCGGCAGCAGCTCCGTGGGGGCCACGGCCCGGCCGCTTCCCGGCGTGGGTCGTGGTGGGGGAGCCGTGGGGTGCCGTGGGGTGCCGTGGGTGCCGGTGCCGAGCTCGCTGTCCCCGTGGAGAAGCGGGGAGGGCGGGGGGGTGTCCCCGCGGGGCTCAGCTCAGCCCAGCCCGCCCCGCTCCGCTCCGCTCCCCGAGCCCCGTTTCCACCCTGCCCGTCCTCCCCCCGCCCCGCTCCGGAGCAGCTGCTGCTGCTCCGAGGATGAAGGAGGGAAGGAAGGCAGAGCAGGCGCTGGATAAGGGCTCCCGGGACTCTCCGCTGTCGCCGCGCTCTCAGGTAAGGGGGGGGTGCGTGGTTTCTCCCCGGTCTCCCCCGCTGCCCCGGCTCTCCCCTCGCCGCCTTTGGGGCCGCGGTGGGGCGAGCCCCGCTGGCTCCCGCCCCGTTTTCCTTTCTCCTGGCCGCCCTGGAGGATGTGAGCACGCATCCCGCTCCCAAACAGGTACTGCAGGTAAGTCCTGGCTCGCGAAGGTGAGAGCGGAGACGCCGGCGGGGGTTCCTCGGGGGCGTTTCGTGTGCCTGCAGCCCGTGCCCAGGCTGTAACTCGGCACCGGAGCACGTGTGGCTGTTTTTCCTCTCCCGTGTTTCTGTGATATTTGCATGGAAGCGAGGGCCGAACCCAATCCCGGGGAAGTTGGTGCAGCTGCGCTGGAAGCGCTGAATGTGTTTGCTCTGATTTCCCTGCAGACGCTCAGCTGCGGAATTACTTTCTGAATGTAAAAAATTCCAATTTCCACCTCACTGAGAAACAAGTGAGCTCTGGCTCACCTTCATGGAGGTCACTCGAGCTTGGCTTTACTGCTCAACCTTCTCTCTCTTTGGCTAAGAGCCTTATTAAATCCTCTGCACTTCTCTGTTGCTATAGGAGGAGTTTATTTGGCCCAAATGAGATACCATTTTGACTTCTCCTCTCTTTAGCAGCTCCTTGGTCTCCTAAAACTGCTTCCTATGACGAATGATGCAGTTGTTCATCCTTCTAGGGCCTTCCTCTGCACTTGATTACCTGTTGAATTTTTCATTCGTGGTTTCAGGGTGTAGATGAGTGAATTGTCAAAAGATGCAGTTACTGTAAATAACCCACAGTGTTATGAGTAGAATGATGCTGTGTGACATATTGATAATAGAAATTGGAAAGGGAAAGCTTAGTAGCTTTGGCAGAGCTAGAGAAGGTCTTGCCCTCTTTTGAGCTTCGCTTTCTGCTCCAAGTTGTAGCTGTCTAGGTTTGTGTCTGGAGCAGATAACTTCTGTTGGGCAGGTGATGGTTCCTTTCAAGAAGTTCTTTTCCAACTAACAGGGCAGTAGGTGGGGTGTCCCAGCTCTACCACTGATGTATTTTCAATACCTTATGCCTGTTTTCCCTACTAATCTCATCTGTTTCTGTGGTGGAAGGATGTAAATTCCTTTAGGAGTGAAGTGTGGCTGCAGCTTATTAACAGTTTCTCTTTTTTAGCCTTTACAAAGGTAAATGTGTTTGCCATCCCTTCCTCTTTGCACAGCACAGCTCTCTGAGTCACTGACACGAGAAGAAGCTTCATACTCGTGTGATATTTGGCTTGGCTCAATTCTCTGCTCATTCTGATATTGCTGTATAGCATCATATGTTTTGACATTTATTTTGAGAGCGTGTTTGAAGCTCCGTGGCTGTGAAAAATCCTGTGCCAAATTCGCGAATAAAGAATCTGTTATTTTCCTGCTTTTGGCCTGCAGTGGCCACTGATCCACCGCTGGGGTTGCCTGGGAGAGCTGGGGGGCCGTGCACAGCCCCTTGCCACTGAAACGTGGACAAATGTCTTGGAAGGTGCAAAACATGTGGGGGTACTACAAGTGTGGTGGTTGCAGTTGTCTCCTTCCACTTGTGCTTGGCAAGGGGTATGTCCATGGCCTTCTAAGCTGCCTCGATCAAGAACTGGGTGGCTTCAGGACCCCCCGTGGGCTGTTCAGAGCTGGGACAGTTGTCTCTGAAACCAGCTTATCTTGTGCCCTGTGTTTGCGTACCGCTGGTATTATCAGTAGTACTGGTTGCTCACAGAGACCAGTCCTGGCTGGTCTGAAGTTGAAGGCTTTCTCCAGCTCTCTGAGGTCGTGTTGTCCCTGCCTGTTCCCATCAAATCTGTTTGCCTTGCTCATCATCTCTGCTGCAGAACTGCTCCTGGGCTCTGGCAGGGCTCAGGGATGAATGTCACCGTTCCTCTCACGGCAGTACTGATCATGCCCGTTCGTTTTCAGTTGCTGTTTTCCAGGGATCCAGGAATAGAATGGAAAGTCCTGTGAGCAGGCAGTCTGAGTTCTAGCTGTTTTCCAAGGATTCGCCGATTCGTGGCTTATCAAGGTCATTTTTGGAGGGGCCAAAGTGTTGTAATATGATGTGCTCAAGAGGGAGGCCAGCACACTTTTCAGTGCACTCTCACTAAAGGCTCTGGTGGGAAAGAGATCATTGGATACTCTTCTTAAGCAAAGAGAAAGTGGAGTTTCTCATTTCTTGGGTGACTTACAGGATTTCAATATTTCTTTTCCCTCTTTAATGAGAGTTGTAGTGGTGGTTGAAATTTCCAGGGAGACAGAAATAAGTCTTCCATCACTTAGACTGGAAAAATCACTGAAGTTACGTGTGTGTGAGCAGGACAGTCAACGGCCTGATCTTACTCATCCACATTCCCTGATGTGACCCCCAGGAATGCAGGGACGCATCCTGGATCATAGGTTGGTACTTTCTTCTTTCCTGTGACTGGTGTGGGCCAGGCTGTCGAGCTGGGATATGTGAGCTTCGTTCCCGGGTTCTTTAAAATGCAAAAAGGTGACGTGTAATTGTAAAATGCACAAACCTGTGAGTGAGTTGTGTACGTGCTGACCCTCAAAGCTTCCCTGAGTCCCAGGGAGGAAAGCAACAGTTACTGCTCCGTTCCTTCTGCTCCTTCCAGCCAGTGTCTCTCTGGCCAAAGGCATGTCAGGGTAGATTAGACTTAAACCTTTTGATCTGTTTTCAGAGCACAGAAAGGGCAAGTTCCAGGCTGGAAACGGGCAGGAGTGCAGTGTTGCCCGTTCTGAGAGCCTGCAGGGGATCTGAAGTCGGTAGGATGAGCTCCCAGGGCTCCTCAGAGGTCCGGCAGGTTTTTTGTGCTCAGCTCGCTCTGTACCGGCCTTGAAGTAACTACCATTCACCTGGAAAAGTTGGAGGATGTTGTGCTTGTTCCTAACTCGGAGGATTTGTAATCCCATTGTACCCCCACTGCTGAGGGCACCAGGCTGTAAATCCCCCTGAGCAGCCCTAGCACAGAGCCCCCAGCACTGCGTTTTCTCAGCCCGCTGCTCCACCACCTCTCTTCTTGCAGGGCTTCAGAATTAATTGTTCTTGGTTTTCCCACTCCTGCAGTAAGTTAGTCCTTTGATTCTGCGTGGCTTGTGGGGACACTGACTGCCTTTCTGGACAGACAGGGCAATTGTGTGGTTAGATTGGAGGTTCACGAACTTTTAAGTGATTTAAGTCAGGTTTTAACTATAAATAAGGGTTGATAGCTGGTGTGAGGGAGATGCAGACCTGAGCCTTACCAGGGCTCAGCACCATCAGCTCTGGGCCAGATGGTCTTGCCTCTGAGAAATACATTAGAGCAATGTCAAGTAAGAGCACAGTTGAAATCCGCTGCCAAGACAGATTTCTCACTGTTGGAATATGTTTCTGTCTGATCCTCTATTTCTAGATGATTGAAAATAGTTCTGGAAGGGATTTTGCTGAGGCCACCTAGTCCATCCTTTTCCACAAGGCATGATAAAGTACACTGAAACCCTTCCTGATGGGTCTGTTAAGCTTGTTCTTTAAGTAATGGAGATGTTCTAGCTGCCCTGGATGTATTTGACTTTATTAAACTGGTTTTTTATATATTATGGCTTTTGTCAGTGTTCTGGGCACAGAAAGACCTACAAGGGATGCAGGTAGTTGACTACTGACCTCTTAATGCCAAGGGCCAGAAAGTGATGGTGGTTCTCGGCAGGAGATGCTACTGAGTTTTTGTTTTCCTTCTGCCCCAGGGATGTTCCATGGAGGGCACGGGAAAGTTAAAATATCATTCTCCCAGTTTTTCCTATGTAAAGTGAAAAAGGCCTTAATTCAAACTTAGCAAATAATTGCTCCCCCCTTTTTTTTTTCTTTCTTTCTTAAACAACATTACCTGATGGGTGTGTGTGTGTGTTTGTTTTTACTGTAATGTAAATTTAACTCTGAAATCCGCTGTTGAGGAAAAAGTGGATTCTCCTCAGCCCCAGCTACTGAGCTTTTCTAGGCTGGAGGCAACAATCTGCAAACTGTCGGGTCCAATTAAAGCAAATGGCTGGAGCTGTTTTCTCTCCCTCCTGGAGAGAACACAGTTCATCAAAAGCCAGAAGGAAATTTCATCGGGCTCATGAGCAATTATCTCGTGGGATGTAATAAGAGACATCCACTAGATGCCCAGTGTGAACTTTCACTTATAATCACTTTTAATTCTCCAGTGGGCAGATGAGCACTGATCTCAGCAGTTTGAAGCCTGAAACTGTTGTGTTTGACAGAAGGTGGTAGAGGGAACTTGTTCTCTTTGTGGGGTTTGGCGTAGAAACCTGAATTTTCAACGTCCCTGACCTGGTGGGTTAACCCTGGTGGGCAGCTGAGCCCCACGGAGCTGCTTCCTCACTTCCACCCCCGTGGGATGGGGAAGGGGCTGCAGGGGTCAAGCTGAGAAAGCAGGATTGCTTTAGGTACAGGGGTTGCTTGGGAAGGCAAAGACTGACTCCAGACATCCCCCACCCCTTCCTATTTCTTCTCTGGTTTTTATTCCTGAGCACCACGTCATGGTGGTTATCCCTCTGGTCACTTGGGGTCAGCTGTGCTGGCTCTGTCCCCTCCCAAATTTCCGGGCTCCCTCAGCCTCTCCCTGGCAGGGCAGTGTGAGACACAGGACAGGCTTTGGTGCTCCAGCACCAGCTAAAACACCCCTGTCTTACCAAACCAGGGCACCATCTGACGTGCTGTGAAGAGAATGAAGCCAATCCCAGCCCAAACCAGCGCTCTGTGGTTTACCACAACCTCTCTTGGTGGAAGCCCGTGACAGGTGTTTATTTTTGGCGGTGTTTCCCAAAGGTAATGTTTGCATTTGTATGGTTTAAAGCAAATATTGACCCTTGTGCAATCCAGTGAATCTCCTGGTCTAGACCATTAGTTAGCAGGGAGCTGGTTCATTAAAAGTCCTGTGCTCCTGGGGGGATCTTGTGCCTGATACTGTCACTTTCTTTTTAGCTAATTTTGTTACTCCTGGCTGACAAAAATCCCTTCTCGGTCCGTGGAGCTTGGTGACAAAACCAGTTTGGACTGAGGCTGTGCAGATTAGGGCTTGGTTTTCGAAGCAGGTTCACTTTTCTGGGTCTGTTGTCATCGCAGGGGGGTTGAAGTTTGAGTGAAGTGAGAACTGAAAGTTCAAGGCCAGCTCAGTTCAGTTGGCTTTGTGTCCTCTGCAGCTCTTGGGTCCTGCCATACTCGGCCATAATGAACCCAAAACGTAAGATAGGCAACTTCTCTGTAACTTCTTCCGTTTTTAGCATCTATTCTGAGCTTGTTTGCCATTTTTTAGGAAACCAGAATGCTGGGATCAAGCTTCTCAGAAAGGTTTGCCCCAAGCTACTGGTCCTGAATATTAACAAATTTGCTGGTGCTTCCTTTAGGCCTCCCTCCTTTAACAAGGTGAAAGAATTGCTGGTAAGCCAGCAGGGTAACCTGTGAAACATTGCTGCTACAGCTTGAAAGGGAAGGGAACGTTCCCCTCTCACCATAACAACCCGGGCGCTAGAACACAATCAGTGTAAATGGAATGTGAAATTCAGTGTAGGCAAAACAGATCAATGGGCTGGCATTTGAAAAGGACAAGTGTTGATTGCAGAGATAAAATGCTCTCGGTGGGACTCTGAGCAGAGTGCCTGGCTGGGTATTTTTAGCACTTCCTCCCCCTGTGTCCCCGTGTATGAGGATGTTGGGATGTGTCCCTGCTCTCTTACGCTGATGCTGAAATGACGAGATATTAATCCCTGAGCAAAGGCATATTAATCACCTGCTTTATTCTGTTTATGTAATACAGTTAAATATACTTTAGGAGCAGGTGAGGTTTGGGGGCATGGAAATTATTTACCCTCACAGGCTTTTTTTGCCTTTTCATGATTGATTGGTTTTACCGGTGGCAGCTGCCCCATTTCTGTGTGGGGTTTTTTTGATGTTGCTTTTGTTTTTCAGCTGCGACTAATTTATCGGGAGACTGCCTTAGTTTATCTGCTGTTGATATTTAAGCCACAAAAACATCATCTGCTCTTCTCTCCCTCCCCTGTGCCGGAGATGGCATTTTGCAAAATTTAGACTAAACAGAATTCCTGACTCCACGTGGCGAAGGGAAGAAGAGGATCACTGAGGTCTTGTGGGCTCTGCAGTGGAATATCACAGAATCTCAGAAGGATTTGAGTTGGAAAGGACCTTTAAAGATCATCCAGTCCCACCCTCTGCCATGGGCAGGGACACCTTCCCCTAGACCAGGTAGTTTCCAAGCCCCTTGGACATTCCAGGGATGGGGCAGCCACAGCTTCTCTGGGCAACCCATGCCAGGGCCTCCCTCACAGGGAAGAATTTCCTCCCAGTATCCCATCTAAACCTCCTCTCTGTCAGTTTGAACCATCCCCCCTTGTCCTGGCACTCCAGGCTCTTGTGAATAGTCTATTAAATAATATCAAACTATTCACTTCAGCCAGTTCTGCAAATCCTTTTGCTGGGCTGGAGGGGGGTCAGAGTAGACAAGGAGAGAGATTTAGGAGTGGTAGAGCTGGTGTGAGTTGTAGGTGAGGTAATAAAACGCCACGGGCAAAAGTCCCCAGAGTGGAAACTACCGGAAAATGGAGATGGGAATGCCGGGGGCCAGGTGTGGTGGGAGGGTCTCTCTGGGCTTGGAAGTGCCCAAGGCAGCACACCTGGGTCAGGGCTGAGGAGTTTTGGCCTCACCCTGGCAAGGTTTGGAGGGCGGTGGGTCCGGGAGGATTGTTCGCTGTGTGTTTGTGCTGGTTTTCTGCTCTGCTCTCATTTAATAGCGATTAGTATTTGTGGGAGCTGTTTGTGTCCCTGAGAGCAATTGCACCCTGTTAGTGAGGGCACGTGTGTGTTTGCTGTGACCTCCCTGTGCTGAGGAGAGAGGGAAGTGAGAGGTAAGTCTGAATTTGAGCTTTTTAGGCGTGAATGTTAACTTTGGCAATTAACTTTGCAGCTTTGAGCCCTGGGCTCCAGGGGCTATTTGATCCTGGTTGTTTTGCTGGTATTAAAGAATACGAAAGTATTAGTGGGGGTGGTTGGAGATTTCAGGCTCCAGTGAGGCTGCTGTGAAGAGACCCTGTAATAGGAGTTCTGCTGCAGCCACCCCCACATCTGTTCAGAAATGATGTGCAGAAACGAGGGAAACGTCCAAGTCTGAGCCTGTGCTGCTCCTTTGGAAACGTGTGGGATTTCCAATTGCCTAGAGAAGCATCCTCTGGATAGGCAGATCTCTGTAGGGTGAAAGAATTCACCTGAGAAGACAATTCAAACTGCAAAACACGTGTGAGGAAGAGAGAAAAAAACCTACTTTTTTTTTTCTTTTTGGTAGTTGTTGTTGTTTTAAACACTTCCTCTGTTTGCCTTGCTGCTCAAATAACGTGATCACCAAATTGCATGCACTGATTTTGTCAGCTGTTTACACCACTCCTGGATTCTGTTTGCTCTGTATCCAGAGCAGCAGCAACCTTTGTCTCCTGTGAGATGGATATTGGGCTGTTTCTAGAGCACCTTCTACCTCCAGAGCAGTTGAACACTGGCAGAAATTTGCCACAACTACTGCAACTAAAGTGTGGGCTGAAGGTGCTGAAGTGTTTTCCCTTTGTTCCAGTAAAGTATTAGTGGGATTTCCTGGGAATGGACTCACAGATATGCCTGGGCTGCTCTTTCCTGTGTCACAGTAGACAAGGTCAGAATGTTACCTGAGGATTCAGAACTATGCTTGTGTCTTATAATGGATTATTTGTTCATAGTTACTTTCAATTCCCATGGGGGAACTGATGTTTTCTCTGTGAATCATTTCTGGCAGCTATACCTATCCTTCCCGGGAATAATTATGACCCAGACAGCATCAAGGGAGGAGTATTTGCTTCAGTGAGTGAAACATTTCCACTTAGGAAGTAAATAATGCTGCTCTGGCAAGGTTCAGCCTGCAAGAGCACTGTAATTCATCTGATAAAGGTTCTGAACAGTCCTTTACTCTTGTTGTGCATCTCCCCTGCAGAGCAGATGGGAATGCAGGATGCATTTGGTGCATTCTTGTGTGGAAAACGGAATATTCACGTTAGGGAGACGGCCTTGGATCAGCCAGCAAGGGGCTGGTGGGGTCTCTGCAGCCCAGACAACCCCATTAACCAGAACTCAGCATCACAGGGGTGCACTGAGCTGGAGCAGCACCCTGGAGTGGTGGGAAGGGGCACGGAGCGTGGGTTTTGCCCTGTCTGTAGGTCCCACCTTTCTGGGCCAAGGTTGGCGCTGAGCTCTTGGGCTGCTCTGTTCAGGTCACCATCTGTCACGTGCCAGCCTGCCCTGCTGTTTGCAGGTGGCAAGGGATTATCCTCCCTTACACTGCAGAGACCTACATTTTATGGGTTTGTGGCACGGCCTGGAATGTTCTTTTGTGACGAGCAATGGCTGGAAATGGCATTTCCTTCCTCGAAATGCTGGGAGTTTTCCGAAGCCTGTGATGTTTCGTTCACTCATTCCTGGGGAGAGGAAGAAGGGCCAGTGAAATGGCTGGGGAGTGTCACTCTGTCCTCCTGTAAGATAGCTTGTGGTATTTATTGTTTCCTTCCCATGCAATTCCTTTTCCCTCTGTTATTACCTACCCCACCTACCAGCCCGTTCACTTGGAAGAACCAGGAGGGGTGGTGGTGGTTTTTAAGGAAAAAGCCCGTAGGAATAACTGAGCTGTGTTCCTCGTGCACCTTGGCTTTGTTGGGTGCTCCCACTTGTTTTCTCAGACTCTTCGCTGCTTCACAGCAGCCTTTAAAAAAAAAAAGGGGTTCTGCCTTTTAGTGGCAGGAATAAATAGTCCGTTTTACTCATCTCAGATCTGGAGGAAGAGGGGATCACACAAATCTCATTAGGCCCTGCGAGGCTGTCTAAAAAGGATATTCTTTGACGATTCCTGCTTTCATCAAGGCAGCAAACACTGGTGCACCTTCAGCTCAGCGATGTTACATCCACCTCCGCAGCTCTCAGCCCAAGAGCCGCCCCAGGCGTCTTTTGGTGCTGGCGAGAACGAGGAGCGACGTGAGGCTCGCGAGGACGTCGGGGTTTGATGTTCTCCTCG
The DNA here is from genome assembly GCA_035584735.1 of Pseudotriccus pelzelni. Taxonomy (NCBI): domain Eukaryota; kingdom Metazoa; phylum Chordata; class Aves; order Passeriformes; family Tyrannidae; genus Pseudotriccus; species Pseudotriccus pelzelni. The sequence continues at coordinate 5,232,992 of JAWMRA010000052.1, read as the reverse complement.
TGTGACAGGTGTCTGGATGTCACGGCGATGCGTGGCAGGGGAAGTCTGAGAGCTGCAGAGGTGCCAAAGCTGAGCGGGAATCGGCCTCTTCCAGCACGCCGGGAACGCGATTTTGCATCGAGCGGCTCCCCCACGCGCTGGGTCGGGGCTCTTTGGCTGGAGGAAGGGGTCGCTTTTAGGCCTGTGGTGGTTTTTAGTTGCTTCTCGGGTAGGTGGGGGTGTCAGCAGCGCGTCACAGGGCCCGGAGCTGCTGCTGTTGCTGCGTCTGAGCTGAGCCAGGATTGTCACCCTGATGTTGTCACCCTGGGCTGAGCTGCTCCGTGTCGCGGCAGCGGGCGAGGTTTGCTTTCAGTATCTGCGCTCTTCGGCCCTTGGCATTCTGTTGGGTCTTGATTTTCAGATTTTGGGACAACACTGGATGTTGTGGAGGGGGACCCAGGGATGCCCAAAGATTAAAGGATGCCACAGTAGATTTTTTTCAGCTCCTAGATGCTGAAAGCCACGCTCTTCTTCTCTGTCTTGTTATTGTGGTAAAGAGAGAAAGCAGGGTTTGATAACCTGATTTAATTCAAAATTGAGGATGTGATGCATCTGTGTGGTAATCACCTCTTTTACCCATTGCCATGGCAACAGTTGGGAAGGCTATCCCCAGCTTTTCCCGATCCCAGCACAAAATCTGCTCTGCTTACTGCAGGTAAGCAACAGCCCTTCCCTGTTCCTGCTCATTGATAAATAGCAGGGAAAGACCGAAATTTATCTGCCACTGGCAACGTTTTTAAAAACCACAGGGAAAACAGACAAACGTTTCTTTCAGATGCAGTTCTCAAATTTCCTGTGTCCCCCAAACCAAAACCGAAACTAACTTTGAGGGCAAGTGAAACTCCCCACTGCAGCGTTAAGTGATGAGGTGCATATGAAGGGTCTTCCTGAAAAATAGGTGGGTATTGACTTTTTATTGCTAAAGTCACAGGGCTGGTGCTTTCCTGAACATTTATTTCAGCTCTCTTTACTGGGCTTTTTTTGTTGCTGTTGCACGTCATTCCTGAGTTTGGAGTCAAGGGCTGCTACTGGAGCGTGTAAGGACTCCTTGCCCCATACGCAGAGCCGTGGAATCACCTTTTGGGTGTTCTTACAGATGATTATGTGCCTTGGAAGCCTGGCTAGCTTGTGTACCCTTCCCACCTGTGCTAAAGCTGCGAGGGTCCCTGTTTTTGACGAAGTGCATTTACTTGGATCTTGTTTTACCGAATATCACTTAACCAAAGCGAGTAGCGCTTAAAACGCTTCACAAGCCGCCCGAACAGCTACTTTAAAAACCGTTCTGCCGAGGCCACCAGCGTTACTGAAGCTGTTTCGTAAATGGCCTAAATAATTCTTTAAAGGTGTGATATAATAATATAAATAATAATAATAATAATAATAAAAAATAATTCTTTAGCGAGGCCGCGGGTGTCGTTCTCGACGGGGTGGGATGTGACGTGCTGGGCGTGACCCCTGGTTGTGTTGCAGGCGTGCTGACCATGCTGCCCCCGGCGCTGCTGCTGCCGCCCCTGCCCGCGTGCGAGCCCCCTCGGGGGGCAGAGCTGTAGGGGTCGCCGAGCACGTCCACAGGCGTGGAGGGAAGCCCTGTGCCAGCATGCAGGTGGGCATGCGGGTGGTGCGCGGCGTGGACTGGAAGTGGGGCAGCCAGGACAGCGGCGAGGGCAACGTGGGCACCGTGGTGGAGATCGGCCGCGCCGGCAGCCCCACCACCCCCGACAAGACCGTGGTGGTGCAGTGGGACCAGGGCAACAGGACCAACTACCGCACGGGCTTCCAGGGCGCCTACGACCTCCTGCTGTATGACAACGCCCAGATTGGTGAGTATGGCCAGGACAGGGGGATTAGAACCTCCTGCTCTATGGCAGCACCCAGATTGATCAGTATGGCAAGGACAGGGGGATTAGAACCTCCTGCTCTGTGGCAGCACCCAGATTGATCAGTATGGCAAGGACAGGGGGTTTAGGAACTCCTGCTCTGTGGCAGCACCCAGATTGATCAGTATGGCAAGGATGGGGGAATTAGAACCTCCTGCTCTATGGCAGCACCCATATTGATGGGTATGGCAAGGACAGGGGGATTAGAACCTCCTGCTCTATGGCAGCACCCAGATTGATCAGTATGGCAAGCACAGGGGGATTAGAACCTCCTGCTTTGTGGCAACACCCAAATCGATGAGCATGGCAAGGACAGGGGCATTAGAACCTCCTGCTTTATGGCAACGCCCATATTGATCAGTATGGCAACAGGAGGGGGCTTAGGAACTCCTGCTCTGTAGCAACACCCAAATTGATGAGCATGGCAAGGACAGGGGCATTAAAACCTCCTGCTTTATGGCAACACTCAGATTGATCAGTATGGCAAGGACAGGGGGTTTAGGAACTCCTGCTCTGTGGAACACCCAGATTGATCAGTGTGGCATGGACAGGGAGCACAGACCTGGGCAAACCCATCTCCTGCCTTAGTTCGTTGTAGCATTCCCATCCGTGGGGGGTCCCTGTTCTTAGTAAATTACTTGACTTTTATTTTTTAAATATTATTTGGCTGGAGTCAACAATCCCACCCTGTCCCTCAGAGCAGGTGGTTCTAAGGGCCGGTTTCTCTGGATTTTGTGTGAATCTCTCATTCCTCTGCCCCTTTGCTCTCCCAGGTGTCCGTCACCCCAACATCATCTGTGACTGCTGCAAGAAGCACGGCATCCGTGGGATGAGGTGGAAGTGCAAGATGTGCTTCGACTACGACCTGTGCACTCAGTGCTACATGAACAACAAACACGACCTGTCTCACTCCTTCGAGCGCTACGAGACGGCACATTCGCAGCCGTGAGTCCCGGCAGCCGGGGAGGGGGGATTTGGGATTCTATTCCATAATAGTGGTCCCCAAAATGGGGTTTGGGCCCTCCCCAGGGGGTGTGCAAAACCATCTGCCCAAGCGCAGGAATAATATACAGCATTTAACTATTACGTGTCTGTATCGTTTATATAGAAATAAATGTGTTTCTATATAAATGTATGCATGTTGATTTTTAGGTTCGTAAAAATGTATTCATATATCAGATTAATTTGATATGTAAATGCATTTTTATGTGAATAAATGTATATTGGGGGGTGCCCAAAATGATTTTTACTAGTTGGCTTGCGTGATCAAAAAGGTTTGGGCACTCTGTTCTGCAGAGCAGTGTGAGGCTGGGTTGGGCACTTTTATGAAGTTGCTTGAGGAAAACACAGCAAACAGAGATCAGAATTTTTCTGGGAAGTTTGATTAAGGTGAAAATTAAAAATGTTTGTCTGCTCTGGTTTGCCTTTTCCTCCTCCCCTCCCCCAAATTAAATAATTTCAGGCATGGTTTGCTGTTCTCAGATAAGTGAGTGGAGGCTGACAGGAATCTTGCCTTCCCAGATTGCTCCCAAAACTGTTCTCTGAAGAACAACAGCTTCTCATTTGCTCTTGCACTGATGCCTCTGGAGCAGCATCTGTAATTTTGTGCTTGTTCCTGATCCCTTCTCCTGCCCCTGAGGAAGAACTCAAAAATAGCCTCCCCGGGAGTTTTATTTGCACCTCCTAAAGCGGGCACGAAGATGAATCTTTTAATCCTCTTGCCTTCAGGAGAAGTCCTGAGAAATCAGCTTGTCTCTGGCATTGATTTTCTGGGGTTTTTTTCTGCCTCCCTTTGAAAATATCCCAGTGCTTTGCATCTGCCTGTGGAATGGAAAGTGTAATTACTGTGCTAAAGGCAGCGGTGTGGGATTTGCAGCTGCTTTTCCTGCCTTATGGGAAGCTCTCCATGGAGTTAATTACCAGAGTCGTGCCAGTGTGGTTGAGCCAGAGTTCTGAGTGCAAGCCAAGGGATGGATGTTTGTCCAGAGAATCTCCCCTCTGAGCTTTGGGGCTTGTGTTTATCCACCAGATTAGGATGTTTCTGGAGCTTGTGTTAATATGACAAGCCAGGCAGATCCTGCTGGGAAATGAGCGCCATGATTTCGTGTATATGTAAAAATATATTAGATATAAAAATAGGCATGTGGGTTTTTTTTCTCTTTCTATTAATATTATAATTATCTCCAGGTAGTTACTCAGGGATGCCTGACTGTGCCTTTGTTTTGAGCTTAAGGTACGTAATCCTACTCACATTTAAAGAAAAAAGAAAATTAAAAGGTAGGCAGCAATTGCTGTAAGAGGCTGCAGAGCAGCCCAAATTTGCTTCCCTGGGCATGGAATCTCCCAGCCCTGCAGAGCTGAACTCCCTTGGGAACAACCCCGATGAAAAGGCAGATTTCTAGGCAGTTTCTCCCCAGGACTCCTCCTCTGCTGGGCTCGTCTCCTTTGCTGAGGAACCTCAGTGGGGAAAGATGTACCGAGGGCAGTTCTTCCTTTCAAGGCTTGTCCCCACACTCTGCTGCTGCAACTGGGCAGTCTTGTGGTTGCTGTCAGGGAGAACAGAGAGTTTGGAGCCTGGCCAGTAAAGCTGCCAGACCCAGTGCTGTCCTGTGTGAGTTGTTTGACTTTCCCAGAGCGCTGCAGCACTGCTCTGGAATGTGCTGGAAGCACTGGAGGGCTCTTTGGAGGGTAGATGTCCATTGTGGCAAAAGTCCGATGGCGCTTTGATCGCTTTTGGGTTGTCTTGGTTTGTTTTTTTCCTAAATTACTTTGCTTTTTTTTTTTTGTTTTCTGTGAGTGTGGCTCTTTTTTTTTTTTCCTGTGAGTGTGGCTCATTGAGTGGTCAGAGAAGATGTGATATAAATTAACTTGATCTGATAAAAAGAAGTGCAGACATAGGCCAGAGTGTGATACTCACTGTTTGTTGAAGTGGCACTGTTCTGATTTACATCACTGTGTGTTGGCAGCAGCAGTGATCTTAATACCAGGCAGCTAAGATTAAAAAAATAAAGGAGGAAAAAAGGAAAAGGGGGGTGTGTGTGACTTCAGGGGCGCCGCATGAGTCTGTCAGATGTGGCAGTGGCTTCTGAGAGCGTCAATAAGGGGTAAGAATAAAGTGGCAATAGTTGTAATTGGATAATAAAACACCTTTCCTGCTGTTCTGTGTGGCAGGCACTGATTCTAGTTGAGCTTAGGGATGGAGAGGAATTAGAAATCCTCAAGGAAGAAGCTTCCAGCTGTGGAAAGCTGCAGTTTTGAAGGTGAATGAAGAGCACGTGTTGTGGTTCTTAGGAGTCACTCAGCTTTTGGAGCAGACGGGTCAGAAGTGGGTTTTGTTCCAGGCATTTGGCTGAGCTGGAGGGCACGATGCAATGTGTGTTTTCTGCAGGGGCTTTTGCACAGGGAGCTGGCAAATTGAATTCCCCAGGAGTGCCTTTCAGTGCAGGAGCAGGAAGAAGCAGGGACGTCTTTGCAGATGCAGTCCTGTGATTTGTTGCTCCGGTGTTCTGGAGGTTGCTCTGCATTTAAGAGTTGAATGTCCTGATAGAAGAAGTAAAAAACGAGCGAAACAAAGGGCCTGGATCACCTCTGAGCAAGGCCACAGAAAGGATTTCTTTTGGAATAAGCGAGGTCTTAGCTGTACAGACACTGCCTCAGGCAGTGCACCGTCCTTTTCGAAGAACAGGAATTGCATGGCTCATGACTCACTGCACTATTGCTTAGAGCACTCATCTGTCTTTTTTTTTTTTTTTTTTTTTTTGGCTAAATAAAGTAGAAGATAAAACCTTTGGCAGCTCCCTAAGGCCCCCAGAAATCTGTGTACTTAAAAAGACACGGTAAATGCTGTGTGGATTTGGGTTTTGTTGTTGAGCGGCTGTGAAACACAGGGCGAGTCTCCTTTAGAGATCCAGGATTGTCCCCCCTCCTTTCTCTGGCAGGGAATGGGGATCCTTTGCTTCTTCACAAGGAGCCTCAGGAGCGTGTTGCTCTCAGGACCCAGGCAAAGTGCTGTGATGAGCCCCTGTGAAGTGTTAATTAGTCAGGAAGCTGAAGGGGAGTGGATGGAGAGGCATCCCAACGAGTCTGACAGCATCCCATAATCTTGGATTTGAATAATGAAGTTGGGGTTGCTCACACAGTCCTTGGGTTGCCACTGGTGAGATCAAATGTAGGAGTGTGGGCTGGAGCTGTCACATCAACTCTTTCTTGAACCAGAGATGAGGAGCTGGGAGTTTCCAGTCCCTCAAGGCCGACGCGTTGCTCCTTGTAGCAGGTCACTAATCCTGGGATTGAGGGGGATTTAACCCCAGACAGACGCTGCAGAGGGTTCCCAATCAGTTTTCTAAAGAGGCTTTGAAGACTCCTTTACCTGAAGGCTATTTCAGGTCTTAACATGACCTGAGTTTGAACCTCTGGTGGCAGGAAGTACTGTTGGTGGTTTTTTTTTTTAAATTTTGCTGTTGTAGGTGATCTCTTCCTGACCTCTTCCAATTGGTTTTGTATTTTATTGGTCTTTTTTTAGTTTGAGTTTCGTGGCTGTCGTGAGAGAGGCTCTCATCCTTGGCTTACAAGGATGAACAGCTCAGTTTTACTGAAGAGCTTTCTTCAGAGTTGTGTATCCATTTGCTGAATATGTGCTTGGTAATTGGAAGATAAATCAGTGTCTGGAAGCAGGGCAGCAAAGCAAAACTCATCAGGTTTATTTTAGGGCTGCGATAGTCAGGCGTGCTCTGATGATTCTGCAAATAATCAAGTCTGAGATAATCTACCTCTCATGCAGAATATTAGTGTTATTATATCCCAGTGCAAAAAGCAGCGCTGGAATTTTGCAGGGATCACCTGCTCAGGGATGGGGCTGAGCTGAATTTCAGCAGGGGATGTTTTACCCAGACTGTTTTCTAGGCTTCACTCACCAATAAATCACAACAATTTTTCACAAGTCCTGTTTTCTTCCCTGGCCAACAATGGAGTTGGAGGAGCCAGCAAACCACACAGGGAAATATTCTGTGTAATCAAGCATGAGCAGTACAAGTATTTTCTCACATTGTGTTTTATCCTGTAGTCAAAACAGGGAGTGCAGTTATTTTCAGCCCTAATTCTTAAACCAGCTCTGTCTAGTCTGGTTACCAGCTGGATTTGGAAATCAGATACAAGAACAAGTGCATGCTCTGGTCTGGGTTTGCCTGTGCAGTGCAGACCCATTCAAGGCAGCTTTAATAATCCAGCCTTCCATCTGGGGCTGCTTGGACTGTGAGCCTGGACTAATCCAGCAGCTGAGTGACAACTGCAGGGTGTTTGATTACTGGGCAGTAAAAGGGATGCAGGTTTATTTACATAGTAACCCCTTCAACATGTGTTATTTAGGCAGTGGCAGTTTAAGCTGTTAGTCTCAGAAATTTTGGTGGCTGTTGAATCAAACCTGACTCTTCTGTGATGATGTGTTCTGTTTCCTAACCTGTATAAAAATTAATTTCTTGATGTCAAATTACTTATTAATTTGTTCTATCAATGAACTAACATCATTTTACTTTAAAAAACCACCGTAATTTGCCAGATAAAATCCCAAACTGTGCCTCCTTAAAAAAAGCCATGTGCACTGCAGAACACCACTGCGTATCCCCACGTTAGGGCTTCCCTTTGTTTATTTTGGAATGTTCTGTTTGATTTGTAGAGCAGGGGTTGCACTTTAATGACATATTTTATCTTTATTCTGGAATCACACCATCCAAACTGTAAGCAAGAAGAATCTTCAGTAAAACATCCTTAGCCTGTTCACACGTAATAGCCTTGGTCTGAAACCTTGAGTCTGATCTGAGCTTTGGAGGTCACCCAAAAAGGCTGAGCTTTCAGCCCAACCCAGACCTGAGTTAGAAAGATACAGCTTGGTTTTGTGAAGAACTGTGCCTTGTCAAGGAAGGACAGGATTGAAAGGGAAAAAATCTTGGTATGGACAGTTCCTGAAATAGGTTTCTGTGATCCTGATCCCTCACCAGAGCCGTTGTCTTAGCCTGGTTCATGCTTGAGCAACCAGCAGCCCCTGCCATCTGTCAGAACTGCCTTCCTTTATCCTCTGCTGGAAGTGCTTCAGGAAAAGCTTTGCTGGGGGGATTAGAGAATCTAGAATTTCTTGCGTCGAGGTCAGTTTTATCTGCGGTCTCTGCAAGGTCTTTGTGCTGCTTTTCTTGAGTTACCCTGTGTGGATCTTTGCACATCCCGTGTGGGTTTTGTATCTGCTGTGGGTTTGTATCTACCGTGAGCTGGAAGTCTAGTTTACAGCTGTGCCTTTCTGAAGAGATGAGCGTGGTATTCGTGGCCTGCTGCCTTTCGGGGCGTCCATCCCTTCTGCTTTCCAGCCCCGTGCATTGTGCTTGGTTTTTTTGGGATAAGAACTTCCTGCAGTGGAAAAGCCTCTTATCTTGCAAAATACTCCATTTGTGCCTGGTGTGAAGGGTCTGTGACTTCTGCAGGGTCTCAGGTCGTTGCTGCAAATTAAAAGCAGTCTGTTTTAAACTTCTCCAGGTCAGTTAATTTGGGTCCCACGTCTTTACAAAGCCGGGGTGATGCTGCTGTTGGAGCTGTGTAAGCACCTCAGTGAAACTTGAGCACAGGCAGAACATCCCCAGGGAGTGGTTCCCAGCCTGCTGGAGAGAGGCATAACTTCATTCTGTACAGTACATGCTCCCAAGTGTTTTCTGGGCTCTACAGTAATTTAATACCATTGGAATTTGTAGGGCAGAAATGGCTGCGGACTTTGCCTGTCATAATTAACGTTGTTATTAAAGGCAGTATCACGGCGATTAAATTTATCCCAAGGGCATTTTAGCATCACGCTAATAATAACTTCAGTTGTTAACCCAGTGTTTGGAGCAAAACACGTCGAATTAGATTAAAACCTAAGACATGTTGGCTCAGGACATGAGGTTCTTGCATCGCTCCTGGGTGCTGGTCAGCAGGGTGGTTCAAGGCAGGGTCATTGTTTTTGGGAGGCAGGGGAAGGAAGGCAGGTTTTCTGGTGGGTTGTCTCCAGCAAGAGGTGGGTGTTTCTTACGTTTTTCTTCCTTTCTAAAGTGGTTGGCTTTGTTTTCTTGGTCCCCAGCCACGAATTTCACTGCAAGTGGCTGGTTAATGTGAGAGCTGTTGAGATGGGAAATGACTGCTGTTATGTGACTACACGGAAAGAGAACTTCTGCTAGGAATAGAATGAGTCGTGGTTGTTTTGCTCTTTAAACATCTTGCTTAAGCTTAGCTCAGTGCTTCATTTTACTATCACCAAGGTTCTTTGCGTTGAAAGCTCCCTTGAGAGAGTAGGGTTTGCAGGAGAGAAGTATATTTTTATCACTCAGTCAGGGCTTGACTGAGAGATCTTTGATGGATTGTTAGAAAAACATTCAACAAAATACAGTGACAACAGTGTTGTAGCTGAGCTGTTTCAGACACAGCGCCCAAATCCATGCTGGTTTTCGAAGCCAATCTCTAGTGCCTGACACAGAGCAATAAAATGAATGCTGATCAGTGTCTCTTTTTAGCTGAGCTTTTCCCTGTCCCACTCTCATTATCTTCTTTCATAACAACATCCAGCCTTGCTGGTGCTTAAACCAGGCAAAATCCCAGCCATCCAAATAAAGGGTCTTCCTCTTCCTCCCGTTGGGCTGCAATCTGGACGATGAACGTTCCACGGTGAAAAGAGCCCGTGTAAATGATCTCTCCCTCTTTTGGAACACATTAGGTTGTAAACCACAGGTGGGAGATGTGTCAGCAGGTTAAGAAAGGTAAAAGACTTAAGCATTTGGTGGATAAGTAAACAGTAAGTTCAGGCGTAAGCTTTTTATCCTTCTGAGTCTCCACCTTCCCTCTGTAGGTATTAGACAGAAAATAAATACAGTGTTCTGAGGTCAGCCCTACCCTCAATAAGCTTCCCCTCCCCTTGCCCTGTGGAACAGCTGCTGAACTTGGTTTGCTCTGTCTGGTCTGGGAGTTGCCAAGAGCCTGTCAGGCTCCGGGGGTATGGATTGGGGCACCTTTGCAGTCACCTCGAAAAGTGGATTGTACCCCGGGTGGGCAGCCCAAACAGCTCCCTGAGGATTTTGGTGGCTTGGTAACTCATGAGAAGGCTTTCTGCTGGGGAGCAGAGTGGGCACAGCACACACACAGAGCCAGCAGAGAAGCTGCTGTGACATTATGGGAATTGGAAGCTGCTTTAACAGGACATCAGACCCCCTGTTCACTATCACGTAGGTACCTTTCCTTTTCCCTCGAGCTGGATCGGGGTGCGTGTCCGGGACGTGTGGAGTGCAGGGCACACGTAAAGGGCTGGGAGATCCACTGCCCTGCTGCTCTGAGCTGCTCTGCTTTGCAGCAGGTGAATTGTGCTGAGCTCCCCGTGACCCAGAGCCTGCCCAGAACACGAACGCCTCGGGCACCCCAGTAACGTCCGTCAGCGTCCCCTTAAAATGAGGGACAGTCCTCCCACGACAGACCTCGGCTGGATCAGAGCTTTGTACGGTGTCGGTGATAACAATAAATCCATTTGTTTTCTCTTCTTTTGTTTTTCCAGAGTCCTGGTGAGTCCTCGGCAGAATTTGACTCGCATCACTTTAAAAGGGACTTTCCAGGGGGCTAAAGTGGTCCGTGGCCCCGACTGGGAGTGGGGTAACCAGGATGGTAAGTTGCTTTTGGGATGTCTTGTAAAACACCATTTGATTTTTTTTTATTTTTATTTTAAATATAAATTATATAAAATTTTATATTTTCTTTTTGGCGAGTGGCCAAGTTGAAAGTGCATGTGCTGAGCAGCAGCTTCTGGGGAGCTGCTCAGAGGGATGCAGGTTGCTGTTGTTTAGAGTATTAAATATTCCTTGTTTTCTTGTATTGGTTATTTGTCACATATCTGTGACATAAACCACACATGCATTCACTGAGGGTGTGGGAGGGAAGTTTTGCTGCTCCTGTTTGACAGATGTGAAAGCTCCTGGGAACCATCCTGCAAGTTCTTGTCTAAAACTGTCAACGTACACCGTGATATAAACAAAGACCCACCTTTTCCTGAAAAAGCTTTAATTTACAGTGGGAATAAGGGTTGTCTGACTTTGTGTACAGTACTCCTTTCTGCTCTGGAGCTCTGTGGAATATCCTTATTTGGACACTTTTAAGAACAGTGAGGAGAAATGCTCTGCAAGGATGGTTTCACACGGAACATTCATGAACTGTTTGCTGTGGTTACTGGAGAATGGTTTCTGCTTTCAGTAGGATTTGTAACTTCAGGCTGAAAATGCAGAGGGACAAAAATGCCTTTATCAGAGCTGTTCTTGGGTGTAGTGAGTGTACTTAATTCACTGACAGGAATTTCTGTCAGTGCTGCAGGCTTAAGGAAGCCGTACTGTCCGTTCCTATTCCAGAGCCCCGTTCACACTGTAATGTTTACAGCTCCTTTTGTCCCTTAAGAATTAAGTCAGAAGTTCAAAGGTTTCCAAAGTTGACTCTGCCATTTATTGCAGCTCTGGGTTCAGTGGAGGACGTGGATACTTGCCGGGTCTGAGAGCAAAAGCAGCTTATGCTCAATACAGCTTATCCATCCTGTTGAGATCAGATGGACATTTACATGTCTGAGACTCGTGTTGCTTACGACCGTGGTGACCTGAAACCAGTTACACCAGCAAGACCAGTGGGAAGAACCCTAAATCCAGCCCCTCAGGTGGGCTCTGATGAGCACTGCCTTGGTTTTGGGGGAGCTGCCCCCACCCACAGCCGTTTGGTCCTCTGGCCATTGACAGAACTGACACTAAAGCCCACTGCTTTGTATTGTGCTGTTTAGTCAGATGTGCAGTTAGATGAGGAATTAAACTCCTTTAAAGCTGTTAAATTTCAAGACTTTGCAGGCAATTAGAAGCTCTTTGTCCACTTAGACAGACAGATGTTGCTGTCCCAGTTTGGGACTTGCCCAAGTGGCTTGGCAGCAGAGTTGGGTTGGGAGTCTGCAAACTCTGACTGCCTTCATGAGGTTCAGTGTTCACAGATCGTTGTCTGTTGGATGAGAACATGTCCCATGTGCCCAGCCAGATTCACCTCCACACACATATCCTCCTGTTCTGGGTTTTCCCAGTGTACTGCTGCTTGCTCGGGCAGGTGAAGGGAAGTACCAGAACAAACTTTATTTGGCGCTCTTGCACCTGGCTGGTGTTGGGGAGAAGTTAAAGATCTTGGGTGGCTTTTACAGCACTGTTTTTTTGTCCTGCCACAGTGTGGTGCCACGACGCTGTGTGTTCCCTAACTAGGCCATGCACACCAGGAGGAACTCTACACGGAATTCAGCTTTTTCCACGTCTGCGTTCCGAAGTAGATGACTGGCTGGCTTTCAGCGAGTTTAACACGCTCCTGCTTGGCCGAACTGAGTCGTGCCGTGATGTAACTTCCCTGATTTTCCACTTTTTCCCCTCCCCCCCCTCAGGTGGCGAAGGTAAAACGGGCCGCGTGGTCGATATCCGCGGCTGGGACGTGGAGACCGGGCGCAGCGTGGCCAGCGTGACGTGGTCTGATGGAACCACAAACGTCTACAGGGTGGGGCACAAGGGCAAAGTGGACCTGAAGTGCACCGTGGAGGCTTCCGGGGGCTTCTACTACAAGGAGCACCTCCCGAAATTGGGTGCGTAGAGACGGGTCACCCGCTGGGAAATTCGGGCGCGCGCCGCCGTTCGGCGACGCTGAAGCCGTTTCGCCTGGAAGGCAGGGAACCAGCAGGTGGTTTCGTAGGGTTCCTCCGTAACGAGCGCCATTTCAGAGAGAAGTGGCTTGCGTGTGAACAGAACTGCTCGATTTCGGAGTGGTTAATGCGATAGTGCCGAGTCTGTGGCGAAACCACCGCGTGCCCACGGCTGCGTCCCAGGGAGGGATCTTTTGCTGCTGTTCCCCACGCTTTGACAGAGCAAATAGCGTTGCTCTGGTGGGCCCGAAAGTGTGTTGAGGGGAACGTGACCAAAGGGAGGTTTCTGAGAATGGAGCTGCCAAGTACTTGCCCAGCAGAGAGATTAGAAAAAGTGATGGGAAGGGGTGATGTCTGTATTGGCGACTTGCTGCAATTCACTTTTAACTCTAACGAGACCAAGGAAACTATTTGTGCTTTTGGACTTGCGGCTTTTTTTACCAATGCGTAACTTAGTTGAGTTGCAGGATCCATCTTTTGCTCCCCTGAAAGAAAACAGAGGGGGTCTGTTCCTCTGTTTGCAGCAGCAGAATCAGGCCTTTCTCATTCTTTCCTCTCCCTGGGCAGCTCGGCTGAGGGAATGGGATGCATGAGGGGAAGGGAAGGGTCGGATGGGGAGTTTATCCCAGGGGTACAGCCTCTCTCTGCACGGGAAGGGTAGGATGGGGAGGCGCTCCTCGAAGCCAGTTCTGTGGCTGCCTGTGGAAGAGAGCTTATTTTGGGCACTGGGTGGGTGTGTCTGCTGAACAACAGTTGTGGGTGAGTGCACGGCTAAGAACAGCTCCTGATGTCTGCTAAGAACAGCTCCTGATGTCTGCCGTGGCATGAGAGGCGTCCTTCAAAGGCATTCCCCGCTCTGGGAAGGGACAGAATGTGTCTTGTTAGAGCTGCCTCATGTTTGATTCATAGAATTCTAGCTAAATGCTCTTGATTTCTCTGCATAGCATGCAGGGCATACCCCAAATAGAAAGGGGGTGTTTTGCACCGTTCTACCCCAGTTCAGTGTTAATTTGCAGCCCTTGTTACAGAGCCAGTGAGGCACAAAGTGTATTGTTGCATCCTGCATGGCTGTGGGTGGTGTTATTCTCCTCAGGAAAGCCAGCTGAGCTGCAGAGGAAGGAGAGCACAGACAGACACCCATTCCAGCACGGGGACAAGGTGAAGTGCCTGCTGGACATCGACATCCTGAGGGAGATGCAGGAGGGCCATGGAGGCTGGAACCCCAAAATGGCTGAGGTATGAGGCTGGTGACTCCTCGGGGTAAAGTGTCAGTCACTATCTCAGGCTGCACAAGAAGGCACTGCTTAGGAAGTTACCAGAACATCTTTGTGTCACGTGGTACCTCCTGCATTTATGTTGAGTTAACTGAATCCCAAATACAGATTTTTTTTTAGTGATAGGACACTGGAGTCAGATTTATTTTTAGGCTCAGATTTATGTGACAGTTGCCCTGTGGAGCCCTGCACAAGAGTTGCTCAGAAGTCCTGGAAGCAAAAAAATAATGGCTGGTTTGCCTGTTTTTAAACGAGCCATGGACCTTCTCTTTGGGGTTCTGGATCCATTCATTGCTTGGCTTCTTTTGTGCTGTGCATTACTGCTGATGAAAGTTATGTGTTCTGTCAACAGTGGGCTCTATCCCTGGCCAGGGCTAAAATTTCTCAGCCCATATGATATTCTTGGAGCTTAGCCTGGTGTCTTGTCTTCAGATTGAAGAGCTCTCACTCTGCTATCACCTGTTGTCTGAAAAAACCCAGATAGTAGAGGAAGTAAAGATAGAAGTGACACCTATTACTGTGACACAGCATGAAGCAGTGCTGTAAAATTATAAAAGACACTTTATATATGCATCCTGGCCCAACCTGCCCTGTAGGTGAGCAGACTTTTTGAAACCAGACTTTCAAAATGTCAAGACAAGCTGTGTCATTTCAGTTTCGATGTGGAAATCTGTTAACTGAGCATCAGCCTCCTTTTTGTGGTTTGGTTTTTGGGGTTTTTTTTCCAGCCTGGCAGGCAGGGACTTGGCATCTTCTGGCAGGAACTTTAAGAAGGCTGCCAGTGGAGCCAGGAATTTTTTATTCCAGCTAAGGCTTCATTCCCCAAAGCTGTAGTTTCTGAGTGTTGCTGCGTGGCTCCCGGTGCCTGTTGGTTGTTAAAACCTCTGTGCTCCCGAATTCCTGCTGTTGGTGAATGCAGGTGTAGAGAGGGATATTAAACTGAGGTTTTTAAGAGATGTTGAACAGTAACTTCCTGTCATTTCAGAAATCGGTCCTTTTTGCCTCCTTCTAAACTATGAGCTGCTCAGGACCTGCCAGAACCAACAATTCTAGAACACTGCACTACACAACCATCCTTTATTTTGTCTGCTCTACCATGCCCCTTTTTTCCCCTCTCAGAGTGTGCTTTGCTGGTATTATAATGTAGAACAGCTGCTGTAACCTCTGCCCACCTTTGTCGTTGGGAAAGGGGACAATTTGTGCTGCATTTTCCCAGGGTTTTTTTGCACTTTGTATTCCCACCACCCTCCTCCCCCAACATGCTGCTACTTTAGAGTAGCTTCTTAAGGAGCCTTTCCCTGCTTTGGTAGACAAGCAATGGCTGGATCTCACGTGGAGGAGGTTTGGGAGCACTGTCAGTCTGTGGAATGGAAATTCTGGGTCATTTAGCTGCCTGTGCCTGCTTTCCCCCCTGTTAAGCAATGTGATTTATTTAGGGGCTTTCCCCTGCTTTTTTTTCCCCCCTATCAAAAGTTCATTGGCCAGACAGGGACTGTGCACAGGATCACGGACAGAGGGGACGTGAGGGTCCAGTTCAACAGCGAAACCCGCTGGACTTTCCATCCTGGAGCCCTGACCAAGGTACGTGCCGGGCTCAGCCGGAGCTGGGAATGCTGCAGGGAAGAGCTGTCCCTTAACCTGCTGTGTTAGGACGTGGTGTGGCACAAGCAAGTGCTGAGGGGATGCCCTGCTGAGCCAAACACGGTGGTGCTGGGCAGAACTCCCCGCAGCCCATCAGAGCTCAGGCAGATGGTTGCAGGCAGTGGGAGTTGGGCTGCTGGGCTGGCCAGTTTGATGAACTTGTGCATTTCAAATGTAATTTCTTCAGGTAAATTCCATTTCTTAATTCCAGCTTCTTTGATATGACAGTTTACCTACAGTAGCTCATCCTTCTGCAGCTGCCTTTCAACGTTTTTCCACATAATTGCCATTTGATTTTGTTTTCTTCCATTTGATCTTGTTTTCTTCTGTTTGATCTCATTTTCTTCCGTTTGATTTTGTTTTCTCCCATTTGATTTCGTTTTCTTCCATTTGATTTCGTTTCCTTCCTTGTTCTTGTGTCTCCTTTTCGCACCTTTGTCTCACTTCTCTTTGATTCTTCTGGATGCCCTGAGTCTTTACTCCAGCTCTTCTAATTTTGTGTCTGCCTTTCTAAAGCTCATAGCTCTGGCCTTCCCCAGAGGTTTGAAATGTGGATGATTAGAAACAGAGATAATTAGATATGCTGGAAGACCACAAAATTCTCAAAGACCTGAACAAGGTCACAATGCTAAAAACTCCAAAATCAAGGGAAAATGCAGTGTCAGACTGTTTTGCACAGAACTAGTCTGCTTTGAAAAGTGTGTTTTGACATTGCTCCCTTCTTAGCTCAGTGAGCAGAGGGAGCATCTGGCGTATTACCAGAACAGATAAACTCTGGTTTCCCTTTTCTGTTTTAAATAAAAAACAGATTTAGCTTCCTTATTAAAGTGAATTAAAATCTCCAGTGCCAGGTCAGGTGTAGTGAGGAGATGGACCGAGGAAAGCCCCATGCTTTGACACTGCCATTAATTATAAATGGCTTGAAGAAGAACAGAAAGTTAGAAGACTGTCTGCTGCAAATTATTTCCCTACTTAAATGTGCTCTTGGCTTAAAAGAGAGTTACCCCAGCCCTTGGACTGTGTTTCTTTGGCAGTGCAGTGATTACAGCTTTCTGGGTAGTTGTGCTAATGGTTTGTAATGCCTCGTTTTCTGAGTCAGTGGGTGTTTTTGAGTCGATGGGCGTCGTGTTTGGTCGGGTTTCTTCGGTTGTTTGGGGGGGCTTTTTTTGTGGCTTCATCCCCCAAAAGCTTATGACTGTCTCTTTCCCGTAGCTCAACACGTTCTGGGTTGGTGATGTGGTCCGGGTGATCGATGACATGGAGACAGTGAAGCGGTTCCAGCCCGGCCACGGGGAGTGGACGGACGAGATGGCCCCTGTGAGTGCCCACCAGCTCCAGGGGGCTGCCCAAGCCCTTAGTGACGGTGATGGGCTTGCACTGCCCCCCCAGATGCTCCTGCTGGGCAGTGAGTGCTCAGACCTTGCTTGGGGCCCTGCAACGTCTCTGCTCCCTCCTGCTGTTGGCTCTTGGTGACACGGTCGTGTTGCAGCACCCAAAGCAAACAGGGGAAGGGGAAATCTGACCAAGGGTTTGGCTGCCACCAGCTCAGATAAGAGGTTTCACTGACCAAAGTAAACAAGTCCTCTTACGCCCTCCCCGATTCTCTGGAATGAGGCAGGGAAGTGTCCAAGTGGAAGACTGGTCTGATCAGACCAGTGTGGCTAAAAAGTGCAATGCAGGTTAATTAAACACCTAGAGGAAACCTTTCCTAGTCCCAGTTTGATCAGTTCTCTGTGTTCTTCAAACCATATCTGGTTGTTTCACTGTCTTCTTCCCCAGACATTTACAAGGTGTCTGTGTAAAACTGGTGAGAACTCTCTGGTGCCCTCAAAGCAGGAGCTGCCTGTGAGTGTGTCACTGCCCAGTGCTTCTCTTCACACGGCAGGGCTGCAGCCCGGGAAGCCCTCTTAGAAACTTTGCTTTGGGGCTGAGACCTTGGAGAAACCACCTCCTCTTTCCTTGCAGACCCTGGGGCACATCGGGAAGGTGATCAAGGTCTACGGGGACGGAGATCTGCGCGTGTCGGTGGGAGGGCAGTCCTGGACCTTCAACCCTGCCTGCCTGACAGCCTACCAGAGGGAGGAGGAGGCAAACCTCATGACCACCGAGAGTGCAAAGGAGTCAAAGAGTGAGAGAGATGTCTGACCCCTCAGGGAGCGGGAACTCTTTGCTGCAGCTCTTTGGACGGTGTTAAACTCCGGCTGTTCTTCCCCGGACAGAGCTCCAAGACCCAGCTGTGCCTTACTGGGCAAGCAAAGCTGGGCTTAACAAGCAAATATAGGATAAAACCCAGCTGTGGCTTACTGGGCAAGCAAAGCTGGGCTTAACAGGAAAATACAGAATTTAGGGCTCGGAAGTGCTGACCACAGCCCTGCCCGAGGTTCAGTATTTGCCTCGTTCTGTCTCAGTTTCCTGGTCCATCCTGTCTCCTGTATTAGGATATTAATTGTTGAAGGCTTGTGAAATAGTCCCAGGACCGTGTGGGGAAGTGTTGTGAAATCAGCAATTATTTTGCCCGATCCAGCCTGTAACTGAATTTGGGGTCACATGACGTGGAGGGGGGTTTTTGTCTGTTTTGCATATCTGCTCATAAATTTTTTTCGGTGGCCTCACCATACTTGTTTCCTTTAGATGTCAGGATCATGTGGGAGACAGGACAGACTTGCCAGGGTTTTTTGGTTTTTTTTGCTTTGAGGATGGATCTTAAACTGTTTGCTCAAGATAGACTTCAGGGGCGACTTGATACGAGCCCAGACCTTTTCACTTTGCTCTGTCTGGAGAACTGTAACACCTCTGCCCTCTCAGGCACCCAAAAATTGTGTAGTCACAGGTGCTTTCTGTTCCTCGTTCAGGTACTTTGGTGACTGTTCTGGAGAAGCTGCTGTCCCAGAAGACAGAGTCAGAGCACGCTGGGTGCCTGGTCATTTGTGCAGCCCTCAACAACACAGCCAAGGTCCGGGAGCTCCTGCAGAAATACCCGGACAAGGCAAGTTCTGGAGACACCCTGAACGGCCAGTTTTTGTTGCTTCTCTTAAAGATGCTGTCATAAAATTTTGTGATCCACTGGGGAAAAGGATGGGAGAAAAATGATAGATTTTTCCGACCTGTTAATGTCTCCTAAGAGCTGGAATGTTATTTTGCTGCAATTTGAGGGTTAAATATGCATATTTTATGCCTCTAGTTTGTGGCATTAAATCTGCACAAGAGTTAAGTCCTTACAGCACATCTCCAAAGCTGGCTTTTCCCAGATTTCCTGTGTGGACACTGCACCTGCAGAATGAGGGGGAGAGGGGTTTATCTATATGAAAACAGGAGGAGATACCCAAGTATCTGTTGGAAAAGGAAGCTATGGGCTGTGTCTGGCTGTGTCTGTCCTTAGATGACCTTGCAAAATCATATTGTTGGAATCAGGAAAGGGAAAGGCTGCCCAGATCTGTTCAGTGTCTTATCTCATGTCTGACTGGAGCAGAGAACTGGGCTTGACTTGTTGCTGAACAATTTCTGTGCTCGCGGAGTGCCAAACTTAGGCTCACATCTCCTGAAGTCTCTGCCCTTTCAGGCTCCTTCAGGGAGGCGTTTTATAAACAGATTAAAAAAAAAAAAGAACCACCAGAGAACAAAGTATTTCAGCAGTGTCCTTGGAAACCATTGATAACAAAAAGAAGTTTTGCTGAGGCTGTGTCTGTGTGGCTGCAGGGACCAGCTGGGTGGGTGAACCAGCAAAAGTAGGACCAATTGTGAAGGAACCCCTGTGAAGCTGATTTAGTGGTTAGTTGTCTGGTGTTTATTATAGTTCTTCATTTACAAAGTTAACAGGGCTTCTGGAGACGGGAATAACAGACAAATACCTGCAATTGTCAAATTGATCCCAGATAAGAAAGTGCCAGGAGTGAGGAATCCATTATGTGATTAGTTACCTTCATTAGATTTCTGTTTCTATTCTGATACTTGTATTAACAAATGAGGTATTTCTGTCAGAGTGTTATACCCAGCAAGAGGGGGCTGCATTTGAGGCTCACTTAGTGCAGGGTGGAATTGCTTGCCAAGGCCTCTCCAGTTTATCAGCATTGTCTGTCTTATGCAAATGGAAGAGAAGCACAGTGGCCTCCTTGCCTAAATGACTCTCCCATCATTTGGGTGTTCCAAGGGAAGTCCTGCCTGTCCTGCTCTGGCTGCTGCAGGGGATAAAAAAAACTTGTTCATTAACTTGTTCTCCCTGCCGGTCTGCTGAGGTTCTGTAGCTCCTTCATCTCCTCTCCTTAGCCTCCCACTGGTTTCAATAGCTGCTTTTCCCTTTTTATTTCCTTGCCTTTCACGCAGCCTCTCCTTGCTCTTCAGCCCCTTTAATTCTCCGCAAATCTCACTGCGGCACTCGAGCTCTGTGACATCCCCTCCAGCCGCTGCGCCCGGTGAAGTACCTGCAGCAGCCCGGAACAGTGGGGGACTTGGCACCTTCAGAGCCTTATGCAAAGCTAATTTGATTTCCTCACACATTTTTCCTGTTGGGAAAGGGGTTGTTGGCAGAGGTGTCAAGAAGCGTTGCCGCTTGCAGGCACAGAGCGGTTTGGCAAGAGGGCTGCAATTAGAGCTCTGGCTCCCAGCTCTGTTCTCTCTCTTCGCTCCCCCCCTTTGCCTGGTTGTGCTGTCCCCTTCCCCTTCAGAGGCGTTCTGGGACAAGGTCAGCGTGGAGTTGGTGCCCGGGGAGCGGAGCCAGCGGGGCACAGATCCTGCCTGGCAGGTCGGAGCTCCCGTCCCGCTCCGGCCCCGGCGCCAGGGCGTTCCTCACCTGCCCTGCCTCTGCCCTTCCCACAGGTCGATGCCAAGAACCAGGGCAGAACCGCCCTGCAAATTGCCTCCTACCAGGGGCACCTGGAGGTGGTGAAGGCTCTGCTGCAGGCACACGCCAGCGTCAACCTGAGGGACGACGAGGGGGACACGGCGCTGCACTACGCGGCTTTCGGGTAGGGCACCCCGCTCCGTCCCGTCCCCGGTGCAGGATCTGAAGGGCTGCAGAATTTATGCTCTGGATATAAATGGACAGTCTGTGGGAAGGCTGTGTGGCTGGTGGAGGCATTTCTCTGATTTCACCCTCTATTAGAAATTGGCCTTTGAGCTTCAGCCCCCAGGAGCGTTTCTTAGCACACTCCTTTATCCTCCACAGCCAGGTTTGCACGCTGGGAATTTTGGGGGGAATCAGAACAAGAGGTTTTGGTGATTAGATTTTTGGTTGGGGGGAGGTGGTTTGGTTGATTTGAGATCAGTTTGGTTGGTTGGTTTCTGTAAGTGCACGTGTTTTCCAGAGCAAGATGGAGTTTTTAATTGTTTTGTCTGTTGCCAGGGAAGAATTCATCAATAGAAGTGGGAAATTCCTGTTGGTTTAGAACAGAGGGAGCAGATTCTAGAGCACAAATTGGGAAGGTTTTGTTGTGGGGGGGATTTTTTAATACTAATAAGAAGTGGGATGAAGTCGCGAGGACACAAAACCAGAGACTCTCTGCTGCCTTTCGGGGAGGAAGAATTTACTGTCGCAGGATCGACTCTAACCTGTTTTGCTCCTTGCTTTTAAACCAGAAACCAAGCTGAGGTCGCCCGTGTGCTCATTGGCAAAGGAGCCAGCGCAGACCTGTTGAACAACGCCAAGTGCACGGCGCTGTACGTGGCTGTGAGCCAGGGATTCACCGAGGTGGTGAGGGCCCTCTGTGAGCTCAACTGTGATGTCAACCTCCCAGTGAGTTTGGGGTAGAGGGGGGGGTTGGGTTTTGGGGGGTTTTTTTGCTTGTGGGGTGTTTTGGGGTTTTTTTTTTTGAGGTGGGGAGGTGCTTCTTTGTGTGTTAAACCGCTTGGCGCTTTGTCGAGTTTGGAAGTCGTTCGCCTAAAGCGCACTGCACAGAAAGTATTCCTTCAGACTTCAGTGCTCTGAAATTCCAGGTTTGGGTCTGCCCAGCTCCCAGTGAGAGCTGAGCTGCTGTTACTGGGTGGTGGTGTTGTTGCAACACTCCCCTTGCAGAGCGGTGACACTTTGGAGACGGGCAGTGACGGTGACTTGGACCCAGCCCATTTTGAGGCTGTGCTTGTGTGGGCGCTGGGGCTGGGCTGTGCTGGGTCAGTGCCTCAGAGCTGGTTGGGAATGTCAGCAGCTCATAGGTGGTTCCCCTTGGCTTCCTGAGGTGGGTAACCTGTGTTCTGCTTGGGTGTCCGCGTGCAGGATTCCCAGGGAGACACCCCCCTGCATTACGCCATCACTCTTGATTACAAAGTTGTCATTGAGATTCTCACTGAAGTACCCAACATAGACTTCACTGTCCAGAATGGCCAAGGCTTCAACCTGCTCCACTATTCTGCTCTGAAAGGCAACAAGCTGTGAGTGACCTTTTTTTTTCATTTTTATGGCTTTTGCAGATCTTAACTCGTGCTTGTCTCAGCAGTGAGAAGGTGGCAGATGTAGTTCAGGTTAGATGGGAAGAAAATAGGTATGGCTGGGTAGAGCTATTGACCTCCTTGATGCCTTCACAGGAAACTCCTCCATGCTTTCCCCATCCCATCTCTCACACCTCCCTAGATTAGCTTGGAAATCCGTCTGCTTAGTTTCCTTAAGTGTTTGGGTTCACACTTGGAAGGACAGGAGAAGGTCTGTAGTAAAGACTGTGTCTAACTGCGAGCCTCTGGAACTCTTCCAAGGATAAATCTGCTCATTATTTCCAAAGCAGTGTGACTTTACCCTTTATTACTTTATTAAATGATAACTGAGGGCTTTTGTTGTATTCTTGTAATTCAATCTGTGAGTTAGAGGGACTGCTCTGCATCAGCGGTGTCAGCTCATGGTGCTGCCTGTTAAAGTACGAACATTTATAACCCCTTTTTTCCTGACAAACTCTTCCATCTCTGTTAAAACTCCAACACCCCAGAGCCATAAAGAAGATTCTGGCAAGAGCTCGGCAGCTGGTTGACTCCAAGAAGGAAGATGGTTTCACTGCCCTGCACCTCGCTGCTCTCAACAATCACATGGAAGTGGCAGAAATCCTCATCAAAGAGGTAAGGAAAAGAAAAAAAAAAAAAGGCAAAACAAACCCACCACGGACAAAAGCTCCCATCTCTCCCGCTCCCAAACCCTCCACGTTTCCCAGCGTGGGTTACTGCGGGGGCTCACAGGAACGTCACTGCCTCTTTGAGGAGCTGGCAGCGTTTGCCAGACTGAAGAAGAAGGGTTGGCATTCCCTGGGGTTGGGGGGAGAGGTTTCCTTTGGCACTGGCAGAGAGGAGGGGAGGGTACCTTGACCAGAACAAAGCGGGTTGGAACTGGAGCCTGCCTGGAAAATGTTCGGGACCTCAGCAGGCACCCCCAGGCAGAGCCAGCAGCGCTCAGCCAGAGCTCACGGTGGTGCAACCCCTTCCCTTCCAGGGCCGCTGCGACGTGAACCTCAAGAACAACCGTAAGCAGAGCCCTCTGCACCTGGCAGTGATCCAGGGCCACGTGGGGATGGTGCAGCTCCTGGTGGGCGAGGGCAGCGACGTCAACGCCGAGGACGAGGACGGGGACACGGCCATGCACATCGCCCTGGAGCGCCAGCAGCTCATGGCCCTCGCCATGGAGAAGAGAGAGGGGGACATGGGGGCGTCCCTGCTTTCCAAGGTGAGCCGGGGGGGGGGCAGGAGAAATTCCGGCGCCGAGCGCTCGCCGTTGGGATGTCAGCGGGACCTAAGGGGGGGCGAAGGAAGGCGGGGGAAGTTGTGGTCAGGCCAGTCCAGATGGGGAGCCCAGAAACAAAACCTTCCTGCTTGTGGGAAAGCAAATAGGTCCTCTGAGGGGATGCTTGAATTTATAGCGTGGAACTTGACATAGTCAGACAGCAATTCATCCCGTCTCCCCCGGTATTTTTATTAGCATTGTGCTTCTTTCCTCACATGGGAAAGGTCATGAATCCGCTTGCAGAGCCAAGAGCCCTGGGTTTAATTCGTGCCCCAGGACCACAGCAATTCATTTCTGTCTGATGGCATGGAAAATATGAGCACAGCTAACCACAGCCACCCCAGTTATCTGCGGGTGGACAGCAGAGCGTGAGAGGTGAGGTGGATCAGGCTGAAGGATAAAGACAAAGTTGTTACAAAGCCTGAACTGGATTTCCCTGTGCTGTTGTCTGTTCATGGGTATAAAGACCTTGGCTCTAGAAATCAGTGCAGGAGATGCCAAGGGTGTAAGGGTAATTTAATGCACTGGAAAATCCAGTGTGGATTTATTTATTTATTTATTTATTTTAAAGTGATCAGAATAAGTAAAACCACCCATTCCTCCTTTCTAACTGTTGGTGCTTGGAAAAAACCCAGTGCACTGGTCATCCATTCTACTCATTGCCAAACTGCCACTCCTGTGGCAGCAAGAGTTGATGGCTCAGGTGCATGGCCAAAGGCAGCCTGCAGCTAGTCCTGGATGCAGGAGGGCTTAAAGAGGGATCTGTGTGTGTCATTCCCAATGTTATTTATAGTAACATCATATCTAGATGCCCCAGGGTCCGGTTTTATTATGTCCGATTTTATTTGCCCCGACCTACATGCCCTGGTCTTTCAAGTCAGTGGGAAAAGTTTTTGTTGACTTTAATTTGTGTCACGTACTTAAAGATTTTGCTTTTTAAATGGCTGTCATTCAGAGCTCCGTGGGCCAGCTGGTGTGTGCTGTGGTGTCTCCAGCTTCTTCCCTTTCACTGCCTGCAGAAGTGAATGCCCACTGCTATGATTTTTATTGATTAGCACCAGTCAGGACCAGTCTTAGGCACTCTTGTCCCTGGAGTGTAAATTTGAATCTGCTGTTTACACGCTGAAAGATCTTTTTGTGCTTTCAAGAACTAACGCTAAGTTGCAGTTTCAAGTTTGTAAGCGCAGGGTTTAAGACTTGGTTTAGAATTTGATACAGATCACGTCCTCATAACAAAAACTTTTTGTGTTAACAGAATGTGTTTCTCAACATCTTTTAGCTGCAGGCTTCTGGCTTTCTTGGAAATGTAGAGCTGAATGTCGGGACTGCCATTGCCTGTTACTTAGCACAAGAAGGAGCAGATATCAATTATGCAAACCACAGAGGAAAATCTCCTTTAGACCTCATCACAGATGGGAGGATCGTCCAGATTGTCAAAGACTTCTCACAGAAATTCAGGTAAACCCTCTGCTCAGACCAGTCACTGTAAACTCCCTTGCAAAGCCCAGAGTGCTCCCACAGTGCTTTCGACACTTTCAGCTCTTTCAGGAGGGATGGAGCATCTCTGGAGCACTTGGGATGTCAGTCTGAGCACCTCCTGTTTCTTCTGGAGCTGGTTATAGGTGTTTAAAGGCTAAGCAGAGAGGAAGTGCAGCAAAAGAGTAGACACCAGAACCCACAGAATTTATTCCAGAGCTGGATAAACGCTTGTTTTTCAGCTGATAAGTAGCTGAGAAAATGCCAAAGGGAGAGTTATAGCCAGTCAAAGATGGCTTTATCTCGGGTTCTGAGAAACATTTGTTTGCATTTTGACTTTGCAAACATGAAAGCAGAGTTTGATCGGAGGGCACAGGCTCGGTCCTGTTACTGCTGGAGGAGGAACCACACAGCAGGGCTGTAATTTGCCGTGCCACTGTGAAAACCAGGTGAAATGTGTCCCTTTAAACATCTTGCACAGGAATTTTGTCAGTGGACCGTATGTTGGATTGAGGGTGGTTTTTTTTTTTGGTTAAAGAATGTCATTTCTTTCGGACTGACGTTTCTCAGAACAGAGTGCTGGTTTCAGCGGGTGATTGTACTGTCAGTACCTTATTGCTGCCCTCCGAAAGGGCATTTTCAGCTTGTGTAAATATTAGTTAGTCATCCTTGCTCTTTTCTTTTTTAGGTAGAACCAGCTGAGTGGGTCCCGGTAGGGCAAGGGAGGGATCACAGGTTTATGCCACTGAGCATCATGGGGTGCTTGCCAGGGGCCGGTACAGAGCTGCTGGAGGAGCATCTGGAGCCTGGGGCTCACCCTTTTGTGCCGTCCTGCTTTCAGGGAACAGCAGGTTTCTTCGGAGAGCTCCACCATCACCTGCAGCCTTCGCCGTGTGCACACCACGCCCAACACCATGACCAACCTCAGCGTGGCCAGCGTGGCAGTGCCCACAGAGTGCCTGGTGTGCTCAGAGCTGGCCTTGCTCATCCACTTCTTCCCGTGCCAGCACAGCATTGTGTGTGAAGGTGAGTCCACCCTGCTTCTTTCCATCTCTTAATGTTTTTCTTTCCCGTTCCACCGCCCAGCCTCCTTAGCTGGGCTCCCATAAATCAGGCTCCGTTCAGACACGGGGCCATTGTGCTGTTTGTGTCCTGAAACAACCCCAGCATGATTTCAGCAGCTTGGGCAAGGCGTGCAAAGTTATCTGTGAAAAAGCACAGAACGTTCTGCCCACCTGCTCGTTGGGACCCAAGGCAGCTTTGCTTGTGCTTGTAGACGCCTGCATAATTCAGAAGGAAAGGCAGGTGCCTCAGTTCTGGCTGTCAGTGCTTTATCCATCAAAAACCTCCTGAGAAGGGCTTCCCTCTTCTCTGGCTTTCACCGCTGTTTGCATTTCAGTTGTCTTAAAGGCAGCCTGCTCAAAGATGTCAGCAAGTTTGTTGGCACTCACAGTCTGACCACAGGGAATTGGGAATTTTTGCGTGCCAGAGCTGCTTCCTTTTCCCCCAGAGCTGTTTGGATCCACAGTGCAGCAGTTCCAGTGGCA
Organism: Pseudotriccus pelzelni; assembly: GCA_035584735.1. Classification (NCBI taxonomy): domain Eukaryota; kingdom Metazoa; phylum Chordata; class Aves; order Passeriformes; family Tyrannidae; genus Pseudotriccus; species Pseudotriccus pelzelni. The sequence goes on along the minus strand of JAWMRA010000052.1, from coordinate 5,206,755 downwards.
CAGAGCATCGAGGACTTAAAGGTGTTGTGTTTGCTACTGACCTAGGAAAGATTAAACCAGGAGAACTAAGACACAAAAAGCAAGTTGTGACTTCATTCCGTGCAGAAACAATCTCTTAATCACTCAGGGAGGCCTCAGGTTGTTCAAAGCTGATGTTCTTGAGTCTGTTGCTTTCCTCTCCGTTCTGACATCAGTGGGGTTACCTGTGATCTCTTCCTGTGTCTTTTGTGCCAGAATGCTCCAGGAGAATGAAGAAGTGCATCAAATGTCAAGTGACAATAACCAAAAAACTGAAACAAGGTATGTTTGCTGTGAGTGCTGTGGGAGGGGTCCTGCACAGGGCGAGTCTGAGGAGCATCAGTGATTTTCAGTGGAATAACAGAGACAGTTGACTTGGTTTGGCTTGTGTGTGTGTGCCTGTTGCACTGCCCACCTTTAGAGGGGAAAAAGGAACGTCCTCTCAGGTGTCACAGGCCAAGCTCAACCTGCATAGACAGGACAGGACATTTAAGGAAGCTTTGCCTGGGTCTGGCTTGTTTTGTGTGTTGAAAGCGAATATCAGGCTCTCCGGTCTGTTTTCACACGTGGTGGCTTAACAGTGAAAATTGATGAGAAAGGGAAAAATTGCATTTAGTGCAAGCCCTGCCTCTGCCTTGGCTGAAATCACAGGGCCTGTGCAGGGCTGGCATTGCCCAGCTCTCCAGGAGTCCCTGAGCTGCACTGTTTCAATAAGGCTCTTCAGCTCAGTTCCACAGGAGATGTTTGCATGCAGATCTTTGCTGGAGGAGGAACATCAAGGTCTCCAGAAATACCAGCTGCATTTCCCTGTCAGTGATGTCTCCAGTGCTTGCCTTTAACAAGCTCCCTGTCCCCAAACCTGCTTCACTTTTGGGGATTTGAAATCACTCCTTGCACCACTGATGTGCAGCTGGTCCCAGAATGCTGAGGAAAGGGGCATCTATATTGAATTGCAGAGCTCCCTAATCAAGGATGGAGGAGCAGAATATGAGCAGTGAGGCTGAATTAAGCTGAATCCAGGAGGAGTCTGTTTACCTGAGCTGGCATTTGGGGTCCTTTCAGAGTTGACCAAGTGACCCTTATTTGTGTAGTTCACCTGTGCAAAAGTCAAGATAGGTGATGTCAAGTGGTGTCTTCTTGTTTGACCACGTGTGCCCCGAAGGGCTTAACCAGAAATTTGAGTCCCAGACGCGAGCAGGGAGAACACTGTAAGGATTCCTGGGCTGGTGTGGCAGAACATGACACCCAGCTCTGAGGCAGGACATCTCGGCCAACATTTTGTTTCCTTTAAAAAAAAAAACCAAACAAAAAAAACCCCACCAAAAAAACCGAAACAACCCACCAAACCACCCCAAACCCACCCACACAAAACAGCTGGAGGGAGGAAAGCAGCACTGGCCGGTCCGAAAAGCATCCCCCGGGCTTTGATTTGAGGAATCCCTGGATGAGCAGAGTTTAGCCTGAGCTGAGCCAGGGGCAGAGCGTGGTGAGAGAGGGGCGCCCTGACTAACCCTGCCTGGTGCCCCGCAGACAGCACGGAGGTGGAGTGCAGCCCCAGCTCGGAATCCACGGACCAGAGGAAGCTGATGGAGGAGCTGCAGAGCCGCTACCGGCAGATGGAGGAGAGGATCACCTGCCCCATCTGCATCGACGACCAGATCAAGCTGGTGTTCCAGTGCGGGCACGGCTCGTGCCCCGACTGCAGCACGGCGCTCACCGTGTGCCCCATCTGCCGCCAGGCCATCCGCGAGAGGATCCAGATCTTCGTCTAGGGACGCCCCCGCCTCCCCCCCCGCCTCTCCTCCCTGCCGGTTTGCGTTTTTAGGGGTTGGGCTCCCCCCTTGCAAAAGCCCTCCTGGAGGAGAGGGTGTCGCTGGGCTGCGGGAGGGAGGTGGCCGCTCTCCCGCGGGGGTCCCTGTGCTGCTCCTCCATCCCGGGGCACCTGCATAAACAGCCCGGACAGAACTCCCCGTGGAGACGTTCCCACTGGCACCGGGCTCCGGGACTGCACCCCGGCCAGTGCCCCGCGGGGTGGATTTCCTCGGAGCGCCCCGGAGAGGGGAGGCCGGGGCAGGATGTTCCTCGCACCTTTATCCCTTGGCAGGCGGCGGCAGAGCACACGCTGCGCTTCCCCCCCGAGGAGATCCCGGCTCTCCCAGCTGCCTGCCAGGGGGAGGGAGGGATGTCCTGAGAGCGTCCTCTCTGAACCAGAACCTGGGGGCTCCGCCGGAACAGAGGCAAACTGGATGTAATAAGGTCCTAAAAGACAGAGCATGTGCCTTAGAGATAAAGTAGTGAACACTGATTGAAGAAAATATGTTGTTACAACAAATATTTCTAACCTCTAAGTGACACTCTTCTTCCATATTTTATTTTTTCTTTTTTTTTCTTTTTTTTTTTTTTTTGGCACAACTGTGTGTTCAGAGACTCCTGAGCTTTCTATCCATAATGCCAAAGGCAGGTGTTAAATACTCCAATCAAAGTGTAAAGAAAATAAATAGTTAATAATTAAGAGATGAGAGGGGAGGGGGAAAGAAAAAAAAAAAAAAAGGAGGGTTCATTTTTGTTTTCTTTGTTTTGCAGCAAAAATTAATAAAATAAAAACATATATTTTCCTGAGCATTAAAACGAATGTACAAAACAGTAGCTGAAATGTGGATCCAGCTGTATTGTGTTTTCCAACGGAGTGAAGAAATATTATCCACTGAGTCATCCTGTAAAGTAACTGTTGGTGGAAGTGTGGCTCGTGTGCCACACGTGTGTGTTATGTGCACATACGTGTTCGTGGGGGGGGTGTGTGTTTCTCTCTGGTGACACAATTATGCCCAAACACACTGTTTGTGACGTATTTGGAGCAATATTTAAATCAAGCAAAAAAAAAAAACAAACAAAAAAAAAGTCCTGTGTCCCTCTGCTCTCTTTGTTCCCCGGCAAAGAGGTGGCAAAGCTTTGGAAGGAGTTTTTAGCTCCGTGGGAATGGATGGTCGTTACGGGGAATGTTTCTTGCTTTCCAACCCGGTGGTGCGTTGAGTTATTTCCCAAGCTCTGGGCTCCTGTGGATTGTGTTCATCAGAACCTGCCCTTGAGGTTGTTGCGGTTTCAGCAGATTTTTGGGTTTTTTTTGGGAGGGGGTGTGTGCTGTGAAAGTGGATCAGGTTTTATCCCTGAATTCTCTGCTCGGGTTGTGTTTAACACCCAAATAACCTAAAGCCGAGCTGCAGAATCAGCTTTGGTGTAAAATCGGGGTGAAATTCCCGTTTACTGATATCCCTGAAGTTTGTGTTCATGGAAATTCCTTTGGAGCAGGTCAGAACCTTCCCCAGAGTGTTTGCTGTGGTGTGTGTGGGGGCAGCAGCCCCAAAGTGCGCGAGTGTAAAACTACAAATCTGAGCCATTTTTATCAACTAAGAGCTGTTTAATCCCTGTTTGGTGCAAGTGAATAATTTCCCAGGTATTACCCCAACCCCATGCTAAGCATTTCTTTTTAAGCACATTTCTTTCCCGAGCCTCTGCCTGAATCCAAAACCACTTTGCTACAGGTAAAAACTTGTTTCATCATGTGTGTTGAACCTGTGGTGGCACCTGGGGAGAGGGGACAGAGGTGGCAAAATGTTCGGTGTCTGCTGTGTCATTCTCATCTCTTGGCCCAAAGGTGTCATTTTATTCAGGAAAAACAACACGGAGCAGCTGCTTCATTTTTATTTTTTTTTAATCGCTTCTTTGGGTGCTAAAAAGGGATTGTTTTCCCTAAAGGACAAAAAAAAAAAAATCCTAGGACAACTGGAGCCTTTGACTTGGGAGCTGAGCAGCTGTTGCAGAAAATTGAGGTGGTTTAAAAATTATTTTATGTTTTTTTTTTATTTCACCCTGTCTAATGAAAAGAGATTTTTGCAGGGAAAGAAGAGCTCCCCTCAAATTTTGTGATGTCGCTTCTCGAAACTCAAGCTCCCATTTTAAGATCCCCTGAGCTTGTTTTTGTGTCTAAAATTCCTTCTGTGGCCGAGTTGGAGTTTTGCACAGCAAAAAAAAAAAAAACAAACCTGCTTAAGTGCTGGAGAAAGGGTTGGTAAATGTAATGTTTGTTTTGGGACCGTATTCTTTTATTTTCTGTTATTTTTTTTATGTGTTCTCTTTTATTTCCCTGAATTTTCCTGCCGAGGAGCAAGAGTGGAGCTGTTCAGCACCGCTTTTAACCCTTTCATTTTGCCAGTGAGAAGAAGGGAATTTCTGCACCCGCCAGGGAGGAACCAGGATGGTCAGTGGAGCCCCAGGAACGAGAGATCTCAGGAGGAGCCTCTTTGTGCCACGTATGTTTTTGGCAAACTTTGCCCCCCACAGCCCCGTGGGAGGGGGAGGCTTTGCAGGAGGGAAGGAAGTTCTGCTCTTTCATCTTCCTTGATGAGCCTGAATCAAATTTAGCTGGAAAATGGGACGGGAAAGGTGGGGGAAGATGTTCCTCTTCTCTCTCCCTTTGCTCCTGGTTGGTTTTCTTGCTGGTTTCTTGCTGAAAGGCAGATGTTGTCATTATTTAACTGGTGTGGGTAGTGAGCAGCTTTTTGTCACCAGTTGGTCTCCCACCAACGAGCTGGGGAGCTCCTGGTTTTCACTGGAGCTTCTGTCCTCTCCTGAGTGCAGCTCTGTGCCTTAGATATTCTTGAGTTTTTCAGGGGTACAGCCTTCACTGTGGGTGTCAGCTGGTCTCGTGCTTGGTGCAGGGGTTTCTAAAGCTCTTCCTTTGGAAGCATTGGCAAGAATCCGTGTTTTGCAGACAACGTGAGGCTGGGGGAGTGGAGGAGGGAGATTGTTGAAAGGCAGAGTCAGGTAAAGGGCCCATCTCTCCTTTGATTCTGTTCCCGCTAGTCCGTGCTGCTCCCAGGATTTCAGGAGGGTTGGTCCATCCGCAGATGGATTACAGGTTATTAACACAGCCCCAACCACAGAACCATCCCCGATCAGGGAAGCAATTCTTCCTCACTTGTGGATGCACTTTGTGATCTGATAAACATTTCTCCCTCGTTTCTGAATTTCTCCCTCTCTTGATTCCTGAAATTCTGCGTGGCCGTGGCTGGACTGCCGAGCTCCTGCCTGGGGTCAAGGCTCGCTGGTCACCCAAGGTCAGGCCAGTGCAGGCACCTCTGCGAGCTGCAGCTCGAACTGACAGTTAAGCAAAACATTCCGTGTTCTTTGCCAGCTGGAGCAAGCCCTTGTTTTCAGCTCATTTGTTATTCATCAGACCGTGGACTTTTCTAGGAACATCAGCAGATGCCGATCACGAGGGGCTGCATGACAGAAAGTGGGGGAATGTTTGGGGACTGAAGAGCACCATCATTATCCCCACTGTCCCTGGGGGACGTTGCTCCCTTTTTTAGTGCGTGACCCACTGAGAGAGCACAAATTTGAGCTGCCATTCCCACGGGACCCGTGCAGGAATGTTGGGTTGTTTCCCCCTCCCCCAGGTTGTGAGCTGCAGGGCTAAATCTGTGAGTGCTCTTAAAAGTAAGGGCTATATGAGGGTGTCCTAATTCTTTTCACATGGGCCACCAAGGAGCTGATCTGTGGTAAATCACATTCACCCCTGTGCTTTCCCCCTTCCTGGCCTGGGGCTGGATTTGGACCAGTGCCCTGGAGATGAGATGTTGATCCTCGTGCCTTGAGCCACAGGACATGATCAGATATCAGGTTCTTCTTCTTTCCCACCTCCGTGTAGAACTCTCAGTTCCCAACAGGGGGGGAAGCTGGTGGGAGTGGTTTGTTTTAATCCTCAGTACTAGGCTCTTATCCCTGAATAAACAAGAGGTTTTGTGGGAGGTGAGATTCCTTTGGGACCGTCAGACAGCTGCAGTTCTAGCTCTGATGGTTGTTCTCTGCGTGGCATCTCTCAGCACAAGTTTGTCGTTGTGGATTGTTGTAATATTTGTTGTAATGGATTGTTCTCGTGCTGGTTTGCGGACTTTGGGTGAAGCAGTGCCAGGGCCAGGCCTGGGCACCAGGGCTGGCTTTGCTCTGAAATGGGGCAGAGATGCTGGAAATAGTGCTGAAAATAGCATTTAATGTTAATGCTGGATGAAGGAAAGGAGAGAAATACTAATAATAATCTGCAGAAGTGAAAAAGTATTTATATTTGAGCTAAAGCTCGCCCTGGGGAATGGAGCCATATGTTGTGCATTACACAGCAGCCCCCCCTTTAAACTAAACATTTCAGCAACGAGGCAAAAAGAGCAAAGCCAGGCTGAGGTGATTGAACAAGGAAAGCTTATTGTGCTGTGCAAATGATCCAGGGCTTTTTGCTTTCCAGAGTCTCCAGTTGGCCATTGTGGGTTTTATGCAACGTTCCGCAGCATTCCTTCCCTCCTGACAGCTGTTCAGAGCCTGCTGCTTCAGGGACGTTCAGTGCAGGCAGGGATCTCGGGATGTGCATCCCTCACTCTTGGCTTAGGCAGTCCCAGCTCCCTCCAGAAGATATCCAGGTCCTGGGCACTGCCAAGAGCACGAAGACAAAGCAAAGTCAGTTCTGTGCCTGCCTTCCTTCCCCTTCCCCATCACGCCGTATGGATTCCCTCAGTGTAATGTGTTCCACTGCTTGCAGACGCTGTGCAGGAACCAAAGCCAGGAATGTTTTTCTCTCCAAATATAGTCAGGATGACAGTCCTTGCCTGGAGTCCAAACCAAATATCGCCGCTCCAGAACCTGAGACCTCTGAGACTCAGCGGAACTCCGAGGCTGCAGCAGCAGCACTTGGGGAGGAGCAGCTCCCTCAGAGCTCAGTGTGGGGAATATTTTCATCAGTGACACTGGGAATTCTGGCCAGAGCTCGTGCCCTGATGGATCCAGGGGCACAGAGGCTTTCGGGGGAGCGCTGTTTGTGCACAGCAGCAAGTCCATGTGTCCCCCTTCGCTCCGTCTGCAAGCACAAGAGCTCCCCCCACCTGATCTCACTGTCCTGAAAACACCTCCCTTGCTGCCGAGGTGCTTTCTCAGCAAATCTTTGCCTTGAACTCGAAGAGTTTTTAGAGCAATCCTGCAGCCGGTTGGTGGGGTTGGATGCACAGGCACGGGGTGAATGGGCGAGCGGGCCCAGAGCATTCCCAGCATATGGGGGGAAGTGAACCAAGGGCTTTCCAGGAAACCCTCCTCTCACTCCTGCTCCATCCAAGGGTAACCTGCTTGCTACCCTGACAGGGAAGCAGGATCCTGAATGTCACGGAGGTTGTGAGTTGTATAAATGGCTCACGTGCAGTGTGGTCCCTTCCCATCCAGGATACTCCAGTAGCTCCTGGGGAAAGGGCTGTCTTGGCTGTGCTGACCTTTAGTAACTGCATGAATAAGTCCTCAGAAACAATGAGGTCACTAAAGCTCTGTACACTGACACTGCAAGGGTGTTTTAGAAGTATTTTACGAAAAACTTTCTTCACAATGGGACAAAGGAGATTCGCGGTCCCCTCGGGCTGTGGTTGTGCGAGTTCCCACTCTGTGCTTCAGAGCTCAGGTTCCTGTGCTCCTCTTCACAAAAATAAGGCTGCTTAGAGGATTTCAGGTTGCTGTTCTCCGAGATTCCGCCCTCCACCTCTTTCTCCTGCCCGGTGCTGTGGGTCTCACCCTGCAGGGTGCAGGTTAAATGCAGTCAGGACTGATGTGACATCCCCTGCTCGGAGGTGCTCGGGTCCTGTGGCAGGAGGTGGGTGTGCAGAGCATAAGTTGATTTTTCAAGCACTGCTGACTCTTCCTGTCTGGGTGAAAGGCAGAGGCACTTGAAGCTGTTACGCAGTTCTGTGGCTGAAACTCAATGTTCTTCCAGCACTCTTTGATAGCAATATTTTTCTTTTCAAGCCAGTGCTGTTTCACTGGAGAAGAGCTCTTGGCTCAAGGTTCTGAGCCCCATTCCAGGGCAGCTTTTACTTCAAGATTCCCTTCTCAGTCAGTCTTTGTAGGTGTGTTCTCACCTACAGAAAGCAGCTTGTTCAGGGAACTCGAGGCACTGATCCTTCAGGCCTGTGTTGTTCCCAGTTTCTCACTCGGTGCTTTGATCTGCAGCTCAGACCACAAACAGAGCCGCGTTTGCATCTCTCTTTGGAGCTCCAAACAAAGGGCTTTTTCAGAGGGTTCGTGCACAGGCACATTCCTTCTGCCAACTGTGCTACTGGGGAAGGAGGAACCATCCCTAGAAAGCTGCAGCAGCAGCTGAGGTGAGCCAATAACACGGGAGGTAGAGCCCTGTACCCTGGCTTTCTGCTCTTCGTCACAGTTCCAGCTTCCCTTCGTGATTCCAGCCACAGCTTCCTCCCATGTTGCTCCTTATTCTGTCCTCCTGGTATCCGAACAACTGCTGCACGGTTTCTTCTCTCTGCAGAGAAAACATGGGTGTTCTCCAGGGGAGGGCCTGGTGGGAATGGAAAAGGAAAATTTTCATGGAGTTGTGCACACAGACTCATTGGTCTTATTTATTCTGAGTTGTTTGAGAGCTCCAGGCCAGCTTTAGTCTGAAAATACATCAAACTGATGAAATGTTGCAAACTTGTAAACTGGGGGGGGGGGGGGGGGGGGGAAAGCAAAAAAAAAAAATTTTTTT